>CAMPDV010001549.1:0-90491 GCA_946699065.1 Loxodes magnus
GGTTGCGATATCAAATGGACAGAAGTTCATTATCTCCTGAAGTAATGATAACTCTATCAAAGTCTGGGATTTCCAGACTGGAAGTTGTATTCGGACATTAAGTGGACATTCCTCTGGAGTTATTTCGGTTGCGATCTCCAATGATCAGAAGTTCATGATCTCCGGAAGTAATGATAACTCTATCAAAGTCTGGGATTTCCAGACTGGAAGTTGTATTTGGACATTAAGTGGACATTCCTATGGAGTTACTTCGATGGCGATATCCAATGATCAGAAGTTCATTATCTCCGGAAGTTATGATAACTCTATCAAAGTCTGGGATTTCCAGACTGGAAGTTGTACTCGGACATTAAGTGGACATTCCTCTTATGTTTATTCGGTTGCGATCTCCAATGATCAGAAGTTCATTATCTCCGGAAGTTGAGATAACTCTATCAAAGTCTGGGATTTCCAGACTGGAAGTTGTATTCGGACATTAAGTGGACATTCCTCTTATGTTTATTCGGTGGCGATATCCAATGATCAGAAGTTCATGATCTCCGGAAATAATGATAACTCTATCAAAGTCTGGGATTTCCAGACTGGAAGTTGTATTCGGACATTAAGTGGACATTCCTATGGAGTTATTTCGGTTGCGATATCAAATGGACAGAAGTTCATTATCTCCGGAAGTTATGATAACTCTATCAAAGTCTGGGATTTCCAGACTGGAAGTTGTATTCGGACATTAAGTGGACATTCCTATGGAGTTACTTCGATGGCGATCTCCAATGATCAGAAGTTCATGATCTCCGGAAGTAATGATAACTCTATCAAAGTCTGGGATTTCCAGACTGGAAGTTGTATTCGGACATTAAGTGGACATTCCTCTTTAGTTTATTCGGTTGCGATATCAAATGATCAGAAGTTCATTATCTCCGGAAGTTGAGATAACTCTATCAAAGTCTGGGATTTCCAGACTGGAAGTTGTATTCGGACATTAAGTGGACATTCCTATGGAGTTACTTCGATGGCGATCTCCAATGATCAGAAGTTCATTATCTCCGGAAATAGAGATAACTCTATCAAAGTCTGGGATTTCCAGACTGGAAGTTGTATTCGGACATTAAGTGGCCATTCCTCTTATCTTTATTCGGCTGCGATCTCCAATGATCAGAAGTTCATGATCTCCGGAAATAATGATAACTCTATCAAAGTCTGGGATTTCCAGACTGGAAGTTGTATTCGGACATTAAGTGGACATTCCTATGGAGTTATTTCGGTTGCGATATCAAATGGACAGAAGTTCATTATCTCCTGAAGTAATGATAACTCTATCAAAGTCTGGGATTTCCAGACTGGAAGTTGTATTCGGACATTAAGTGGACATTCCTATGGAGTTACTTCGATGGCGATCTCCAATGATCAGAAGTTCATGATCTCCGGAAGTTATGACAACTCTATCAAAGTCTGGGATTTCCAGACTGGAAGTTGTATTCGGACATTAAGTGGACATTCCTCTGAAGTTTATTCGGTTGCGATATCAAATGGACAGAAGTTCATTATCTCCGGAAGTTGAGATAACTCTATCAAAGTCTGGGATTTCCAGACTGGAAGTTGTACTCGGACATTAAGTGGACATTCCTCTTATGTTTATTCGGTTGCGATCTCCAATGATCAGAAGTTCATTATCTCCGGAAGTTGAGATAACTCTATCAAAGTCTGGGATTTCCAGACTGGAAGTTGTATTCGGACATTAAGTGGACATTCCTCTTATGTTTATTCGGTGGCGATATCCAATGATCAGAAGTTCATGATCTCCGGAAATAATGATAACTCTATCAAAGTCTGGGATTTCCAGACTGGAAGTTGTATTCGGACATTAAGTGGACATTCCTATGGAGTTATTTCGGTTGCGATATCAAATGGACAGAAGTTCATTATCTCCTGAAGTAATGATAACTCTATCAAAGTCTGGGATTTCCAGACTGGAAGTTGTACTCGGACATTAAGTGGACATTCCTATGGAGTTATTTCGGTTGCGATATCAAATGATCAGAAGTTCATGATCTCCGGAAGTTGAGATAACTCTATCAAAGTCTGGGATTTCCAGACTGGAAGTTGTACTCGGACATTAAGTGGACATTCCTCTGAAGTTTATTCGGTGGCGATCTCCAATGATCAGAAGTTCATGATCTCCGGAAATAATGATAACTCTATCAAAGTCTGGGATTTCCAGACTGGAAGTTGTATTCGGACATTAAGTGGACATTCCTATGGAGTTATTTCGGTGGCGATCTCCAATGATCAGAAGTTCATGATCTCCGGAAGTTATGACAACTCTATCAAAGTCTGGGATTTCCAGACTGGAAGTTGTACTCGGACATTAAGTGGACATTCCTCTTATTTTTATTCGGTTGCGATATCAAATGATCAGAAGTTCATTATCTGCGGAAGTTATGATAACTCTATCAAAGTCTGGGATTTCCAGACTGGAAGTTGTATTCGGACATTAAGTGGACATTCCTCTGGAGTTAATTCGGTGGCGATCTCCAATGATCAGAAGTTCATGATCTCCGGAAGTAATGATAACTCTATCAAAGTCTGGGATTTCCAGACTGGAAGTTGTACTCGGACATTAAGTGGACATTCCTCTTATGTTTATTCGGTGGCGATATCAAATGATCAGAAGTTCATTATCTCCGGAAGTTATGACAACTCTATCAAAGTCTGGGATTTCCAGACTGGAAGTTGTATTCGGACATTAAGTGGACATTCCTATGGAGTTACTTCGATGGCGATCTCCAATGATCAGAAGTTCATGATCTCCGGAAGTTATGATAACTCTATCAAAGTCTGGGATTTCCAGACTGGAAGTTGTATTCGGACATTAAGTGGACATTCCTCTTATTTTTATTCGGTTGCGATATCAAATGATCAGAAGTTCATTATCTGCGGAAGTTATGATAACTCTATCAAAGTCTGGGATTTCCAGACTGGAAGTTGTATTCGGACATTAAGTGGACATTCCTATGGAGTTAATTCGGTGGCGATCTCCAATGATCAGAAGTTCATGATCTCCGGAAGTTGAGATAACTCTATCAAAGTCTGGGATTTCCAGACTGGAAGTTGTATTCGGACATTAAGTGGACATTCCTCTGGAGTTATTTCGGTTGCGATCTCCAATGATCAGAAGTTCATTATCTCCGGAAGTTATGATAACTCTATCAAAGTCTGGGATTTCCAGACTGGAAGTTGTATTCGGACATTAAGTGGACATTCCATGGAGTTACTTCGATGGCGATCTCCAATGATCAGAAGTTCATGATCTCCGGAAGTTATGACAACTCTATCAAAGTCTGGGATTTCCAGACTGGAAGTTGTATTCGGACATTAAGTGGACATTCCTTTGAAGTTTATTCGGTTGCGATATCAAATGGACAGAAGTTCATGATCTCCGGAAGTAATGATAACTCTATCAAAGTCTGGGATTTCCAGACTGGAAGTTGTATTCGGACATTAAGTGGACATTCCTCTTATGTTTATTCGGTGGCGATCTCCAATGATCAGAAGTTCATGATCTCCGGAAGTTGAGATAACTCTATCAAAGTCTGGGATTTCCAGACTGGAAGTTGTATTCGGACATTAAGTGGACATTCCTCTGAAGTTTATTCGGTTGCGATATCAAATGGACAGAAGTTCATGATCTCCGGAAGTTATGATAACTCTATCAAAGTCTGGGATTTCCAGACTGGAAGTTGTATTCGGACATTAAGTGGACATTCCTCTTATGTTTATTCGGTGGCGATCTCCAATGATCAGAAGTTCATTATCTCCGGAAGTTATGATAACTCTATCAAAGTGTGGGATTTCCAGACTGGAAGTTGTATTCGGACATTAAGTGGACATTCCTCTTAAGTTAATTCGGTGGCGATCTCCAATGATCAGAAGTTCATGATCTCCGGAAGTAATGATAACTCTATCAAAGTCTGGGATTTCCAGACTGGAAGTTGTACTCGGACATTAAGTGGACATTCCTCTTATGTTTATTCGGTGGCGATCTCCAATGATCAGAAGTTCATTATCTGCGGAAGTTATGATAACTCTATCAAAGTCTGGGATTTCCAGACTGGAAGTTGTATTCGGACATTAAGTGGCCATTCCTCTTATGTTTATTCGGTTGCGATCTCCAATGATCAGAAGTTCATGATCTCCGGAAGTAATGATAACTCTATCAAAGTCTGGGATTTCCAGACTGGAAGTTGTATTCGGACATTAAGTGGACATTCCTCTTATGTTTATTCGGTGGCGATCTCCAATGATCAGAAGTTCATTATCTCCGGAAGTTATGATAACTCTATCAAAGTCTGGGATTTCCAGACTGGAAGTTGTATTCGGACATTAAGTGGACATTCCTCTGGAGTTAATTCGGTGGCGATCTCCAATGATCAGAAGTTCATTATCTCCGGAAGTAATGATAACTCTATCAAAGTCTGGGATTTCCAGACTGGAAGTTGTACTCGGACATTAAGTGGACATTCCTCTTATGTTTATTCGGTGGCGATCTCCAATGATCAGAAGTTCATTATCTGCGGAAGTTATGATAACTCTATCAAAGTCTGGGATTTCCAGACTGGAAGTTGTATTCGGACATTAAGTGGACATTCCTCTGAAGTTTATTCGGTTGCGATATCAAATGGTCAGAAGTTCATGATCTCCGGAAGTAATGATAACTCTATCAAAGTCTGGGATTTCCAGACTGGAAGTTGTATTCGGACATTAAGTGGACATTCCTCTTTAGTTTATTCGGTTGCGATATCAAATGATCAGAAGTTCATTATCTCCGGAAGTAATGATAACTCTATCAAAGTCTGGGATTTCCAGACTGGAAGTTGTACTCGGACATTAAGTGGACATTCCTCTTATTTTTATTCGGTGGCGATCTCCAATGATCAGAAGTTCATTATCTCCGGAAGTTGAGATAACTCTATCAAAGTCTGGATTTCCAGACTGGAAGTTGTACTCGGACATTAAGTGGACATTCCTCTTATTTTTATTCGGTTGCGATCTCCAATGATCAGAAGTTCATTATCTCCGGAAGTAATGATAACTCTATCAAAGTCTGGGATTTCCAGACTGGAAGTTGTATTCGGACATTAAGTGGACATTCCTATGGAGTTACTTCGATGGCGATCTCCAATGATCAGAAGTTCATTATCTCCGGAAGTTATGATAACTCTATCAAAGTCTGGGATTTCCAGACTGGAAGTTGTATTCGGACATTAAGTGGACATTCCTCTTATGTTTATTCGGTGGCGATCTCCAATGATCAGAAGTTCATGATCTCCGGAAGTTGAGATAACTCTATCAAAGTCTGGGATTTCCAGACTGGAAGTTGTATTCGGACATTAAGTGGACATTCCTCTGAAGTTTATTCGGTTGCGATCTCCAATGATCAGAAGTTCATTATCTCCGGAAGTAATGATAACTCTATCAAAGTCTGGGATTTCCAGACTGGAAGTTGTACTCGGACATTAAGTGGACATTCCTATGGAGTTACTTCGATGGCGATCTCCAATGATCAGAAGTTCATTATCTCCGGAAGTTATGATAACTCTATCAAAGTCTGGGATTTCCAGACTGGAAGTTGTACTCGGACATTAAGTGGACATTCCTCTTATGTTTATTCGGTTGCGATCTCCAATGATCAGAAGTTCATGATCTCCGGAAGTTGAGATAACTCTATCAAAGTCTGGGATTTCCAGACTGGAAGTTGTACTCGGACATTAAGTGGACATTCCTCTTATTTTTATTCGGTGGCGATCTCCAATGATCAGAAGTTCATTATCTCCGGAAGTTGAGATAACTCTATCAAAGTCTGGATTTCCAGACTGGAAGTTGTACTCGGACATTAAGTGGACATTCCTCTTATTTTTATTCGGTTGCGATCTCCAATGATCAGAAGTTCATTATCTCCGGAAGTAATGATAACTCTATCAAAGTCTGGGATTTCCAGACTGGAAGTTGTATTCGGACATTAAGTGGACATTCCTCTTATGTTTATTCGGTTGCGATATCAAATGGACAGAAGTTCATGATCTCCGGAAGTTATGATAACTCTATCAAAGTCTGGGATTTCCAGACTGGAAGTTGTATTCGGACATTAAGTGGACATTCCTCTTATGTTTATTCGGTGGCGATCTCCAATGATCAGAAGTTCATGATCTCCGGAAGTTATGATAACTCTATCAAAGTCTGGGATTTCCAGACTGGAAGTTGTATTCGGACATTAAGTGGACATTCCTATGGAGTTATTTCGGTTGCGATCTCCAATGATCAGAAGTTCATTATCTCCGGAAGTTATGATAACTCTATCAAAGTCTGGGATTTCCAGACTGGAAGTTGTATTCGGACATTAAGTGGACATTCCTATGGAGTTACTTCGATGGCGATCTCCAATGATCAGAAGTTCATTATCTGCGGAAGTTATGATAACTCTATCAAAGTCTGGGATTTCCAGACTGGAAGTTGTACTCGGACATTAAGTGGACATTCCTCTTATTTTTATTCGGTTGCGATCTCCAATGATCAGAAGTTCATTATCTCCGGAAGTAATGATAACTCTATCAAAGTCTGGGATTTCCAGACTGGAAGTTGTACTCGGACATTAAGTGGACATTCCTATGGAGTTACTTCGATGGCGATCTCCAATGATCAGAAGTTCATTATCTCCGGAAGTTATGATAACTCTATCAAAGTCTGGGATTTCCAGACTGGAAGTTGTATTCGGACATTAAGTGGACATTCCTCTTATGTTTATTCGGTGGCGATCTCCAATGATCAGAAGCTCATGATCTCCGGAAGTTGAGATAACTCTATCAAAGTCTGGGATTTCCAGACTGGAAGTTGTATTCGGACATTAAGTGGACATTCCTCTGAAGTTTATTCGGTTGCGATATCAAATGGACAGAAGTTCATGATCTCCGGAAGTTATGATAACTCTATCAAAGTCTGGGATTTCCAGACTGGAAGTTGTATTCGGACATTAAGTGGACATTCCTCTTATGTTTATTCGGTGGCGATCTCCAATGATCAGAAGTTCATTATCTCCGGAAGTTATGATAACTCTATCAAAGTCTGGGATTTCCAGACTGGAAGTTGTACTCGGACATTAAGTGGACATTCCTATGGAGTTACTTCGATGGCGATCTCCAATGATCAGAAGTTCATTATCTCCGGAAGTTATGATAACTCTATCAAAGTCTGGGATTTCCAGACTGGAAGTTGTATTCGGACATTAAGTGGCCATTCCTCTTATGTTTATTCGGCTGCGATCTCCAATGATCAGAAGTTCATGATCTCCGGAAATAATGATAACTCTATCAAAGTCTGGGATTTCCAGACTGGAAGTTGTATTCGGACATTAAGTGGACATTCCTATGGAGTTATTTCGGTTGCGATATCAAATGAACAGAAGTTCATTATCTCCTGAAGTAATGATAACTCTATCAAAGTCTGGGATTTCCAGACTGGAAGTTGTATTCGGACATTAAGTGGACATTCCTCTTATGTTTATTCGGTTGCGATCTCCAATGATCAGAAGTTCATGATCTCCGGAAGTTATGACAACTCTATCAAAGTCTGGGATTTCCAGACTGGAAGTTGTATTCGGACATTAAGTGGACATTCCTCTGAAGTTTATTCGGTTGCGATCTCCAATGATCAGAAGTTCATTATCTCCGGAAATAGAGATAACTCTATCAAAGTCTGGGATTTCCAGACTGGAAGTTGTATTCGGACATTAAGTGGCCATTCCTCTTATGTTTATTCGGCTGCGATCTCCAATGATCAGAAGTTCATGATCTCCGGAAATAATGATAACTCTATCAAAGTCTGGGATTTCCAGACTGGAAGTTGTATTCGGACATTAAGTGGACATTCCTATGGAGTTATTTCGGTTGCGATATCAAATGGACAGAAGTTCATTATCTCCTGAAGTAATGATAACTCTATCAAAGTCTGGGATTTCCAGACTGGAAGTTGTATTCGGACATTAAGTGGACATTCCTATGGAGTTACTTCGATGGCGATCTCCAATGATCAGAAGTTCATGATCTCCGGAAGTTATGACAACTCTATCAAAGTCTGGGATTTCCAGACTGGAAGTTGTATTCGGACATTAAGTGGCCATTCCTCTTATGTTTATTCGGTTGCGATCTCCAATGATCAGAAGTTCATGATCTCCGGAAGTAATGATAACTCTATCAAAGTCTGGGATTTCCAGACTGGAAGTTGTACTCGGACATTAAGTGGACATTCCTCTTATGTTTATTCGGTTGCGATCTCCAATGATCAGAAGTTCATTATCTCCGGAAGTTGAGATAACTCTATCAAAGTCTGGGATTTCCAGACTGGAAGTTGTATTCGGACATTAAGTGGACATTCCTCTTATGTTTATTCGGTGGCGATCTCCAATGATCAGAAGTTCATTATCTCCGGAAGTTGAGATAACTCTATCAAAGTCTGGGATTTCCAGACTGGAAGTTGTATTCGGACATTAAGTGGACATTCCTCTTATGTTTATTCGGTGGCGATCTCCAATGATCAGAAGTTCATGATCTCCGGAAGTTGAGATAACTCTATCAAAGTCTGGGATTTCCAGACTGGAAGTTGTATTCGGACATTAAGTGGACATTCCTCTGAAGTTTATTCGGTTGCGATATCAAATGGACAGAAGTTCATGATCTCCGGAAGTTGAGATAACTCTATCAAAGTCTGGGATTTCCAGACTGGAAGTTGTATTCGGACATTAAGTGGACATTCCTATGGAGTTATTTCGGTTGCGATCTCCAATGATCAGAAGTTCATGATCTCCGGAAGTTATGACAACTCTATCAAAGTCTGGGATTTCCAGACTGGAAGTTGTATTCGGACATTAAGTGGACATTCCTCTGAAGTTTATTCGGTTGCGATATCAAATGGACAGAAGTTCATTATCTCCGGAAGTAATGATAACTCTATCAAAGTCTGGGATTTCCAGACTGGAAGTTGTACTCGGACATTAAGTGGACATTCCTCTTATGTTTATTCGGTGGCGATCTCCAATGATCAGAAGTTCATTATCTGCGGAAGTTATGATAACTCTATCAAAGTCTGGGATTTCCAGACTGGAAGTTGTATTCGGACATTAAGTGGCCATTCCTCTTATGTTTATTCGGTTGCGATCTCCAATGATCAGAAGTTCATGATCTCCGGAAGTAATGATAACTCTATCAAAGTCTGGGATTTCCAGACTGGAAGTTGTATTCGGACATTAAGTGGACATTCCTCTTTAGTTTATTCGGTTGCGATATCAAATGATCAGAAGTTCATTATCTCCGGAAGTTGAGATAACTCTATCAAAGTCTGGGATTTCCAGACTGGAAGTTGTATTCGGACATTAAGTGGACATTCCTATGGAGTTACTTCGATGGCGATCTCCAATGATCAGAAGTTCATTATCTCCGGAAATAGAGATAACTCTATCAAAGTCTGGGATTTCCAGACTGGAAGTTGTATTCGGACATTAAGTGGACATTCCTCTTATGTTTATTCGGCTGCGATCTCCAATGATCAGAAGTTCATGATCTCCGGAAATAATGATAACTCTATCAAAGTCTGGGATTTCCAGACTGGAAGTTGTATTCGGACACTAAGTGGACATTCCTATGGAGTTATTTCGGTTGCGATATCAAATGGACAGAAGTTCATTATCTCCTGAAGTAATGATAACTCTATCAAAGTCTGGGATTTCCAGACTGGAAGTTGTATTCGGACATTATGTGGACATTCCTATGGAGTTACTTCGATGGCGATCTCCAATGATCAGAAGTTCATGATCTCCGGAAGTTATGACAACTCTATCAAAGTCTGGGATTTCCAGACTGGAAGTTGTATTCGGACATTAAGTGGACATTCCTCTGAAGTTTATTCGGTTGCGATATCAAATGGACAGAAGTTCATTATCTCCGGAAGTAATGATAACTCTATCAAAGTCAGGGATTTCCAGACTGGAAGTTGTACTCGGACATTAAGTGGACATTCCTCTTATGTTTATTCGGTTGCGATCTCCAATGATCAGAAGTTCATTATCTCCGGAAGTTGAGATAACTCTATCAAAGTCTGGGATTTCCAGACTGGAAGTTGTATTCGGACATTAAGTGGACATTCCTCTTATGTTTATTCGGTGGCGATATCAAATGATCAGAAGTTCATGATCTCCGGAAGTTGAGATAACTCTATCAAAGTCTGGGATTTCCAGACTGGAAGTTGTATTCGGACATTAAGTGGACATTCCTCTGAAGTTTATTCGGTTGCGATATCAAATGGACAGAAGTTCATGATCTCCGGAAGTTGAGATAACTCTATCAAAGTCTGGGATTTCCAGACTGGAAGTTGTATTCGGACATTAAGTGGACATTCCTCTTATGTTTATTCGGTGGCGATATCATATGATCAGAAGTTCATGATCTCCGGAAGTTGAGATAACTCTATCAAAGTCTGGGATTTCCAGACTGGAAGTTGTATTCGGACATTAAGTGGACATTCCTCTTATGTTTATTCGGTGGCGATCTCCAATGATCAGAAGTTCATTATCTCCGGAAGTTGAGATAACTCTATCAAAGTCTGGGATTTCCAGACTGGAAGTTGTATTCGGACATTAAGTGGACATTCCTCTTATGTTTATTCGGTGGCGATCTCCAATGATCAGAAGTTCATGATCTCCGGAAGTTGAGATAACTCTATCAAAGTCTGGGATTTCCAGACTGGAAGTTGTATTCGGACATTAAGTGGACATTCCTCTGAAGTTTATTCGGTTGCGATATCAAATGGACAGAAGTTCATGATCTCCGGAAGTTGAGATAACTCTATCAAAGTCTGGGATTTCCAGACTGGAAGTTGTATTCGGACATTATGTGGACATTCCTATGGAGTTACTTCGATGGCGATCTCCAATGATCAGAAGTTCATGATCTCCGGAAGTTATGACAACTCTATCAAAGTCTGGGATTTCCAGACTGGAAGTTGTATTCGGACATTAAGTGGACATTCCTCTGAAGTTTATTCGGTTGCGATATCAAATGGACAGAAGTTCATTATCTCCGGAAGTAATGATAACTCTATCAAAGTCAGGGATTTCCAGACTGGAAGTTGTACTCGGACATTAAGTGGACATTCCTCTTATGTTTATTCGGTTGCGATCTCCAATGATCAGAAGTTCATTATCTCCGGAAGTTGAGATAACTCTATCAAAGTCTGGGATTTCCAGACTGGAAGTTGTATTCGGACATTAAGTGGACATTCCTCTTATGTTTATTCGGTGGCGATATCAAATGATCAGAAGTTCATGATCTCCGGAAGTTGAGATAACTCTATCAAAGTCTGGGATTTCCAGACTGGAAGTTGTATTCGGACATTAAGTGGACATTCCTCTGAAGTTTATTCGGTTGCGATATCAAATGGACAGAAGTTCATGATCTCCGGAAGTTATGACAACTCTATCAAAGTCTGGGATTTCCAGACTGGAAGTTGTATTCGGACATTAAGTGGACATTCCTCTGAAGTTTATTCGGTTGCGATATCAAATGGACAGAAGTTCATTATCTCCGGAAGTAATGATAACTCTATCAAAGTCTGGGATTTCCAGACTGGAAGTTGTATTCGGACATTAAGTGGACATTCCTCTTTAGTTTATTCGGTTGCGATCTCCAATGATCAGAAGTTCATTATCTCCGGAAGTTGAGATAACTCTATCAAAGTCTGGGATTTCCAGACTGGAAGTTGTATTCGGACATTAAGTGGACATTCCTCTTATGTTTATTCGGTGGCGATATCAAATGATCAGAAGTTCATGATCTCCGGAAGTTGAGATAACTCTATCAAAGTCTGGGATTTCCAGACTGGAAGTTGTACTCGGACATTAAGTGGACATTCCTCTTATGTTTATTCGGTTGCGATCTCCAATGATCAGAAGTTCATTATCTCCGGAAGTTGAGATAACTCTATCAAAGTCTGGGATTTCCAGACTGGAAGTTGTATTCGGACATTAAGTGGACATTCCTCTTATGTTTATTCGGTGGCGATCTCCAATGATCAGAAGTTCATGATCTCCGGAAGTTGAGATAACTCTATCAAAGTCTGGGATTTCCAGACTGGAAGTTGTATTCGGACATTAAGTGGACATTCCTCTGAAGTTTATTCGGTTGCGATATCAAATGGACAGAAGTTCATGATCTCCGGAAGTTGAGATAACTCTATCAAAGTCTGGGATTTCCAGACTGGAAGTTGTATTCGGACATTAAGTGGACATTCCTCTGAAGTTTATTCGGTTGCGATATCAAATGGACAGAAGTTCATTATCTCCGGAAATAGAGATAACTCTATCAAAGTCTGGGATTTCCAGACTGGAAGTTGTATTCGGACATTAAGTGGCCATTCCTCTTATGTTTATTCGGCTGCGATCTCCAATGATCAGAAGTTCATGATCTCCGGAAATAATGATAACTCTATCAAAGTCTGGGATTTCCAGACTGGAAGTTGTATTCGGACATTAAGTGGACATTCCTCTTTAGTTTATTCGGTTGCGATCTCCAATGATCAGAAGTTCATTATCTCCGGAAGTTGAGATAACTCTATCAAAGTCTGGGATTTCCAGACTGGAAGTTGTATTCGGACATTAAGTGGACATTCCTCTGAAGTTTATTCGGTTGCGATATCAAATGGACAGAAGTTCATGATCTCCGGAAGTTATGACAACTCTATCAAAGTCTGGGATTTCCAGACTGGAAGTTGTATTCGGACATTAAGTGGACATTCCTCTGAAGTTTATTCGGTTGCGATATCAAATGGACAGAAGTTCATTATCTCCGGAAGTAATGATAACTCTATCAAAGTCTGGGATTTCCAGACTGGAAGTTGTATTCGGACATTAAGTGGACATTCCTATGGAGTTATTTCGGTTGCGATCTCTAATGATCAGAAGTTCATTATCTCCGGAAGTAATGATAACTCTATCAAAGTCTGGGATTTCCAGACTGGAAGTTGTATTCGGACATTAAGTGGACATTCCTATGGAGTTATTTCGGTTGCGATATCAAATGGACAGAAGTTCATTATCTCCTGAAGTAATGATAACTCTATCAAAGTCTGGGATTTCCAGACTGGAAGTTGTATTCGGACATTAAGTGGACATTCCTATGGAGTTACTTCGATGGCGATCTCCAATGATCAGAAGTTCATGATCTCCGGAAGTTATGACAACTCTATCAAAGTCTGGGATTTCCAGACTGGAAGTTGTATTCGGACATTAAGTGGACATTCCTCTGAAGTTTATTCAATTGCGATATCAAATGATCAGAAGTTCATGATCTCCGGAAGTTGAGATAACTCTATCAAAGTCTGGGATTTCCAGACTGGAAGTTGTATTCGGACATTAAGTGGACATTCCTCTGAAGTTTATTCGGTTGCGATATCAAATGGACAGAAGTTCATGATCTCCGGAAGTTGAGATAACTCTATCAAAGTCTGGGATTTCCAGACTGGAAGTTGTATTCGGACATTAAGTGGACATTCCTCTTATGTTTATTCGGTGGCGATCTCCAATGATCAGAAGTTCATTATCTCCGGAAGTTGAGATAACTCTATCAAAGTCTGGGATTTCCAGACTGGAAGTTGTATTCGGACATTAAGTGGACATTCCTCTGAAGTTTATTCGGTTGCGATATCAAATGGACAGAAGTTCATGATCTCCGGAAGTTGAGATAACTCTATCAAAGTCTGGGATTTCCAGACTGGAAGTTGTATTCGGACATTAAGTGGACATTCCTCTGAAGTTTATTCGGTTGCGATATCAAATGGACAGAAGTTCATGATCTCCGGAAGTTGAGATAACTCTATCAAAGTCTGGGATTTCCAGACTGGAAGTTGTATTCGGACATTAAGTGGACATTCCTATGGAGTTATTTCGGTTGCGATCTCCAATGATCAGAAGTTCATGATCTCCGGAAGTTATGACAACTCTATCAAAGTCTGGGATTTCCAGACTGGAAGTTGTATTCGGACATTAAGTGGACATTCCTCTGAAGTTTATTCGGTTGCGATCTCCAATGATCAGAAGTTCATGATCTCCGGAAGTTATGACAACTCTATCAAAGTCTGGGATTTCCAGACTGGAAGTTGTATTCGGACATTAAGTGGACATTCCTCTGAAGTTTATTCGGTTGCGATATCAAATGGACAGAAGTTCATTATCTCCGGAAGTAATGATAACTCTATCAAAGTCTGGGATTTCCAGACTGGAAGTTGTACTCGGACATTAAGTGGACATTCCTCTTATGTTTATTCGGTGGCGATCTCCAATGATCAGAAGTTCATTATCTCCGGAAGTAATGATAACTCTATCAAAGTCTGGGATTTCCAGACTGGAAGTTGTACTCGGACATTAAGTGGACATTCCTCTTATGTTTATTCGGTTGCGATCTCCAATGATCAGAAGTTCATTATCTGCGGAAGTTATGATAACTCTATCAAAGTCTGGGATTTCCAGACTGGAAGTTGTACTCGGACATTAAGTGGACATTCCTCTTATGTTTATTCGGTTGCGATCTCCAATGATCAGAAGTTCATTATCTCCGGAAGTTGAGATAACTCTATCAAAGTCTGGGATTTCCAGACTGGAAGTTGTATTCGGACATTAAGTGGACATTCCTCTTATGTTTATTCGGTGGCGATCTCCAATGATCAGAAGTTCATTATCTCCGGAAGTTGAGATAACTCTATCAAAGTCTGGGATTTCCAGACTGGAAGTTGTATTCGGACATTAAGTGGACATTCCTATGGAGTTACTTCGATGGCGATCTCCAATGATCAGAAGTTCATGATCTCCGGAAGTTGAGATAACTCTATCAAAGTCTGGGATTTCCAGACTGGAAGTTGTATTCGGACATTAAGTGGACATTCCTCTGAAGTTTATTCGGTTGCGATATCAAATGGACAGAAGTTCATGATCTCCGGAAGTTGAGATAACTCTATCAAAGTCTGGGATTTCCAGACTGGAAGTTGTATTCGGACATTAAGTGGACATTCCTATGGAGTTATTTCGGTTGCGATCTCCAATGATCAGAAGTTCATGATCTCCGGAAGTTATGACAACTCTATCAAAGTCTGGGATTTCCAGACTGGAAGTTGTATTCGGACATTAAGTGGACATTCCTCTGAAGTTTATTCGGTTGCGATATCAAATGGACAGAAGTTCATTATCTCCGGAAGTAATGATAACTCTATCAAAGTCTGGGATTTCCAGACTGGAAGTTGTACTCGGACATTAAGTGGACATTCCTCTTATGTTTATTCGGTGGCGATCTCCAATGATCAGAAGTTCATTATCTGCGGAAGTTATGATAACTCTATCAAAGTCTGGGATTTCCAGACTGGAAGTTGTATTCGGACATTAAGTGGCCATTCCTCTTATGTTTATTCGGTTGCGATCTCCAATGATCAGAAGTTCATGATCTCCGGAAGTAATGATAACTCTATCAAAGTCTGGGATTTCCAGACTGGAAGTTGTATTCGGACATTAAGTGGACATTCCTCTTTAGTTTATTCGGTTGCGATATCAAATGATCAGAAGTTCATTATCTCCGGAAGTTGAGATAACTCTATCAAAGTCTGGGATTTCCAGACTGAAGTTGTATTCGGACATTAAGTGGACATTCCTATGGAGTTACTTCGATGGCGATCTCCAATGATCAGAAGTTCATTATCTCCGGAAATAGAGATAACTCTATCAAAGTCTGGGATTTCCAGACTGGAAGTTGTATTCGGACATTAAGTGGCCATTCCTCTTATGTTTATTCGGCTGCGATCTCCAATGATCAGAAGTTCATGATCTCCGGAAATAATGATAACTCTATCAAAGTCTGGGATTTCCAGACTGGAAGTTGTATTCGGACACTAAGTGGACATTCCTATGGAGTTATTTCGGTTGCGATATCAAATGGACAGAAGTTCATTATCTCCTGAAGTAATGATAACTCTATCAAAGTCTGGGATTTCCAGACTGGAAGTTGTACTCGGACATTAAGTGGACATTCCTCTTATGTTTATTCGGTGGCGATCTCCAATGATCAGAAGTTCATTATCTCCGGAAGTAATGATAACTCTATCAAAGTCTGGGATTTCCAGACTGGAAGTTGTACTCGGACATTAAGTGGACATTCCTCTTATGTTTATTCGGTGGCGATCTCCAATGATCAGAAGTTCATTATCTCCGGAAGTAATGATAACTCTATCAAAGTCTGGGATTTCCAGACTGGAAGTTGTACTCGGACATTAAGTGGACATTCCTCTTATGTTTATTCGGTGGCGATCTCCAATGATCAGAAGTTCATTATCTGCGGAAGTTATGATAACTCTATCAAAGTCTGGGATTTCCAGACTGGAAGTTGTATTCGGACATTAAGTGGACATTCCTCTTATGTTTATTCGGTGGCGATATCAAATGATCAGAAGTTCATGATCTCCGGAAGTTGAGATAACTCTATCAAAGTCTGGGATTTCCAGACTGGAAGTTGTATTCGGACATTAAGTGGACATTCCTCTGAAGTTTATTCGGTTGCGATATCAAATGGACAGAAGTTCATGATCTCCGGAAGTTGAGATAACTCTATCAAAGTCTGGGATTTCCAGACTGGAAGTTGTACTCGGACATTAAGTGGACATTCCTATGGAGTTATTTCGGTTGCGATATCAAATGATCAGAAGTTCATGATCTCCGGAAGTTGAGATAACTCTATCAAAGTCTGGGATTTCCAGACTGGAAGTTGTATTCGGACATTAAGTGGACATTCCTCTGAAGTTTATTCGGTTGCGATCTCCAATGATCAGAAGTTCATGATCTCCGGAAGTAATGATAACTCTATCAAAGTCTGGGATTTCCAGACTGGAAGTTGTACTCGGACATTAAGTGGACATTCCTCTTATGTTTATTCGGTGGCGATCTCCAATGATCAGAAGTTCATTATCTGCGGAAGTTATGATAACTCTATCAAAGTCTGGGATTTCCAGACTGGAAGTTGTACTCGGACATTAAGTGGCCATTCCTCTTATGTTTATTCGGTTGCGATCTCCAATGATCAGAAGTTCATTATCTGCGGAAGTTATGATAACTCTATCAAAGTCTGGGATTTCCAGACTGGAAGTTGTACTCGGACATTAAGTGGACATTCCTCTGGAGTTATTTCGGTTGCGATCTCCAATGATCAGAAGTTCATTATCTCCGGAAGTAATGATAACTCTATCAAAGTCTGGGATTTCCAGACTGGAAGTTGTATTCGGACATTAAGTGGCCATTCCTCTTATGTTTATTCGGTTGCGATCTCCAATGATCAGAAGTTCATTATCTGCGGAAGTTATGATAACTCTATCAAAGTCTGGGATTTCCAGACTGGAAGTTGTACTCGGACATTAAGTGGACATTCCTCTTATGTTTATTCGGTGGCGATCTCCAATGATCAGAAGTTCATTATCTCCGGAAGTAATGATAACTCTATCAAAGTCTGGGATTTCCAGACTGGAAGTTGTACTCGGACATTAAGTGGACATTCCTCTTATGTTTATTCGGTGGCGATCTCCAATGATCAGAAGTTCATTATCTCCGGAAGTAATGATAACTCTATCAAAGTCTGGGATTTCCAGACTGGAAGTTGTATTCGGACATTAAGTGGACATTCCTATGGAGTTACTTCGATGGCGATCTCCAATGATCAGAAGTTCATTATCTCCGGAAGTTATGATAACTCTATCAAAGTCTGGGATTTCCAGACTGGAAGTTGTATTCGGACATTAAGTGGACATTCCTATGGAGTTATTTCGGTTGCGATCTCCAATGATCAGAAGTTCATGATCTCCGGAAGTAATGATAACTCTATCAAAGTCTGGGATTTCCAGACTGGAAGTTGTATTCGGACATTAAGTGGACATTCCTATGGAGTTACTTCGATGGCGATCTCCAATGATCAGAAGTTCATTATCTCCGGAAGTAATGATAACTCTATCAAAGTCTGGGATTTCCAGACTGGAAGTTGTACTCGGACATTAAGTGGACATTCCTCTTATGTTTATTCGGTGGCGATCTCCAATGATCAGAAGTTCATTATCTCCGGAAGTGATGATAACTCTATCAAAGTCTGGGATTTCCAGACTGGAAGTTGTATTCGGACATTAAGTGGACATTCCTATGGAGTTATTTCGGTTGCGATCTCCAATGATCAGAAGTTCATTATCTCCGGAAGTGCAGATAACTCTATCAAAGTCTGGGATTTCCAGACTGGAAGTTGTACTCGGACATTAAGTGGACATTCCTCTTATGTTTATTCGGTGGCGATCTCCAATGATCAGAAGTTCATTATCTGCGGAAGTTATGATAACTCTATCAAAGTCTGGGATTTCCAGACTGGAAGTTGTACTCGGACATTAAGTGGACATTCCTCTGGAGTTATTTCGGTTGCGATCTCCAATGATCAGAAGTTCATTATCTCCGGAAGTAATGATAACTCTATCAAAGTCTGGGATTTCCAGACTGGAAGTTGTACTCGGACATTAAGTGGACATTCCTCTTATGTTTATTCGGTGGCGATCTCCAATGATCAGAAGTTCATTATCTGCGGAAGTTATGATAACTCTATCAAAGTCTGGGATTTCCAGACTGGAAGTTGTATTCGGACATTAAGTGGACATTCCTCTTATGTTTATTCGGTTGCGATCTCCAATGATCAGAAGTTCATTATCTCCGGAAGTTGAGATAACTCTATCAAAGTCTGGGATTTCCAGACTGGAAGTTGTACTCGGACATTAAGTGGACATTCCTCTTATGTTTATTCGGTTGCGATCTCCAATGATCAGAAGTTCATTATCTCCGGAAGTAATGATAACTCTATCAAAGTCTGGGATTTCCAGACTGGAAGTTGTACTCGGACATTAAGTGGACATTCCTCTTATGTTTATTCGGTGGCGATCTCCAATGATCAGAAGTTCATTATCTCCGGAAGTAATGATAACTCTATCAAAGTCTGGGATTTCCAGACTGGAAGTTGTACTCGGACATTAAGTGGACATTCCTATGAAGTTACTTCGATGGCGATCTCCAATGATCAGAAGTTCATTATCTCCGGAAGTTATGATAACTCTATCAAAGTCTGGGATTTCCAGACTGGAAGTTGTATTCGGACATTAAGTGGACATTCCTATGGAGTTATTTCGGTTGCGATCTCCAATGATCAGAAGTTCATGATCTCCGGAAGTAATGATAACTCTATCAAAGTCTGGGATTTCCAGACTGGAAGTTGTATTCGGACATTAAGTGGACATTCCTATGGAGTTACTTCGATGGCGATCTCCAATGATCAGAAGTTCATTATCTCCGGAAGTAATGATAACTCTATCAAAGTCTGGGATTTCCAGACTGGAAGTTGTACTCGGACATTAAGTGGACATTCCTCTTATGTTTATTCGGTGGCGATCTCCAATGATCAGAAGTTCATTATCTCCGGAAGTGATGATAACTCTATCAAAGTCTGGGATTTCCAGACTGGAAGTTGTATTCGGACATTAAGTGGACATTCCTATGGAGTTATTTCGGTTGCGATCTCCAATGATCAGAAGTTCATTATCTCCGGAAGTGCAGATAACTCTATCAAAGTCTGGGATTTCCAGACTGGAAGTTGTACTCGGACATTAAGTGGACATTCCTCTTATGTTTATTCGGTGGCGATCTCCAATGATCAGAAGTTCATTATCTGCGGAAGTTATGATAACTCTATCAAAGTCTGGGATTTCCAGACTGGAAGTTGTACTCGGACATTAAGTGGACATTCCTCTGGAGTTATTTCGGTTGCGATCTCCAATGATCAGAAGTTCATTATCTCCGGAAGTAATGATAACTCTATCAAAGTCTGGGATTTCCAGACTGGAAGTTGTACTCGGACATTAAGTGGACATTCCTCTTATGTTTATTCGGTGGCGATCTCCAATGATCAGAAGTTCATTATCTGCGGAAGTTATGATAACTCTATCAAAGTCTGGGATTTCCAGACTGGAAGTTGTATTCGGACATTAAGTGGACATTCCTCTTATGTTTATTCGGTTGCGATCTCCAATGATCAGAAGTTCATTATCTCCGGAAGTTGAGATAACTCTATCAAAGTCTGGGATTTCCAGACTGGAAGTTGTACTCGGACATTAAGTGGACATTCCTCTTATGTTTATTCGGTTGCGATCTCCAATGATCAGAAGTTCATTATCTCCGGAAGTAATGATAACTCTATCAAAGTCTGGGATTTCCAGACTGGAAGTTGTACTCGGACATTAAGTGGACATTCCTCTTATGTTTATTCGGTGGCGATCTCCAATGATCAGAAGTTCATTATCTCCGGAAGTAATGATAACTCTATCAAAGTCTGGGATTTCCAGACTGGAAGTTGTACTCGGACATTAAGTGGACATTCCTCTTATGTTTATTCGGTGGCGATCTCCAATGATCAGAAGTTCATTATCTGCGGAAGTTATGATAACTCTATCAAAGTCTGGGATTTCCAGACTGGAAGTTGTATTCGGACATTAAGTGGACATTCCTATGGAGTTACTTCGATGGCGATCTCCAATGATCAGAAGTTCATTATCTCCGGAAGTTATGATAACTCTATCAAAGTCTGGGATTTCCAGACTGGAAGTTGTATTCGGACATTAAGTGGACATTCCTATGGAGTTATTTCGGTTGCGATCTCCAATGATCAGAAGTTCATGATCTCCGGAAGTAATGATAACTCTATCAAAGTCTGGGATTTCCAGACTGGAAGTTGTATTCGGACATTAAGTGGACATTCCTATGGAGTTACTTCGATGGCGATCTCCAATGATCAGAAGTTCATTATCTCCGGAAGTAATGATAACTCTATCAAAGTCTGGGATTTCCAGACTGGAAGTTGTACTCGGACATTAAGTGGACATTCCTCTTATTTTTATTCGGTGGCGATCTCCAATGATCAGAAGTTCATTATCTCCGGAAGTGATGATAACTCTATCAAAGTCTGGGATTTCCAGACTGGAAGTTGTATTCGGACATTAAGTGGACATTCCTATGGAGTTATTTCGGTTGCGATCTCCAATGATCAGAAGTTCATTATCTCCGGAAGTGCAGATAACTCTATCAAAGTCTGGGATTTCCAGACTGGAAGTTGTACTCGGACATTAAGTGGACATTCCTCTTATGTTTATTCGGTGGCGATCTCCAATGATCAGAAGTTCATTATCTGCGGAAGTTATGATAACTCTATCAAAGTCTGGGATTTCCAGACTGGAAGTTGTACTCGGACATTAAGTGGACATTCCTCTGGAGTTATTTCGGTTGCGATCTCCAATGATCAGAAGTTCATTATCTCCGGAAGTAATGATAACTCTATCAAAGTCTGGGATTTCCAGACTGGAAGTTGTACTCGGACATTAAGTGGACATTCCTCTTATGTTTATTCGGTGGCGATCTCCAATGATCAGAAGTTCATTATCTGCGGAAGTTATGATAACTCTATCAAAGTCTGGGATTTCCAGACTGGAAGTTGTATTCGGACATTAAGTGGACATTCCTCTTATGTTTATTCGGTTGCGATCTCCAATGATCAGAAGTTCATTATCTCCGGAAGTAATGATAACTCTATCAAAGTCTGGGATTTCCAGACTGGAAGTTGTACTCGGACATTAAGTGGACATTCCTCTGGAGTTATTTCGGTTGCGATCTCCAATGATCAGAAGTTCATTATCTCCGGAAGTAATGATAACTCTATCAAAGTCTGGGATTTCCAGACTGGAAGTTGTATTCGGACATTAAGTGGACATTCCTATGGAGTTACTTCGATGGCGATCTCCAATGATCAGAAGTTCATTATCTCCGGAAGTTATGATAACTCTATCAAAGTCTGGGATTTCCAGACTGGAAGTTGTATTCTGACATTAAGTGGACATTCCTATGGAGTTATTTCGGTTGCGATCTTCAATGATCAGAAGTTCATGATCTCCGGAAGTAATGACAACTCTATCAAAGTCTGGGATTTCCAGACTGGAAGTTGTATTCGGACATTAAGTGGACATTCCTATGGAGTTACTTCGATGGCGATCTCCAATGATCAGAAGTTCATGATCTCCGGAAGTTGAGATAACTCTATCAAAGTCTGGGATTTCCAGACTGGAAGTTGTATTCGGACATTAAGTGGACATTCCTCTGAAGTTTATTCGGTTGCGATATCAAATGGACAGAAGTTCATTATCTCCGGAAGTTGAGATAACTCTATCAAAGTCTGGGATTTCCAGACTGGAAGTTGTATTCGGACATTAAGTGGACATTTTTCTTAAGTTTATTCGGTGGCGATCTCCAATGATCAGAAGTTCATTATCTCCGGAAGTAATGATAACTCTATCAAAGTCTGGGATTTCCAGACTGGAAGTTGTACTCGGACATTAAGTGGACATTCCTCTTATGTTTATTCGGTGGCGATCTCCAATGATCAGAAGTTCATTATCTGCGGAAGTTATGATAACTCTATCAAAGTCTGGGATTTCCAGACTGGAAGTTGTACTCGGACATTAAGTGGACATTCCTCTTATGTTTATTCGGTTGCGATCTCCAATGATCAGAAGTTCATTATCTCCGGAAGTAATGATAACTCTATCAAAGTCTGGGATTTCCAGACTGGAAGTTGTATTCGGACATTAAGTGGACATTCCTCTTTAGTTTATTCGGTTGCGATATCAAATGATCAGAAGTTCATTATCTCCGGAAATAGAGATAACTCTATCAAAGTCTGGGATTTCCAGACTGGAAGTTGTATTCGGACATTAAGTGGCCATTTTTCTTAAGTTTATTCGGTGGCGATCTCCAATGATCAGAAGTTCATTATCTCCGGAAGTTATGACAACTCTATCAAAGTCTGGGATTTCCAGACTGGAAGTTGTATTCGGACATTAAGTGGACATTCCTCTTAAGTTTATTCGGTGGCGATCTCCAATGATCAGAAGTTCATGATCTCCGGAAGTTATGATAACTCCATCAAAGTCTGGGATTTCCAGACTGGAAGTTGTATTCGGACATTAAGTGGACATTCCTCTTATGTTTATTCGGTGGCGATCTCCAATGATCAGAAGTTCATTATCTCCGGAAGTAATGATAACTCTATCAAAGTCTGGGATTTCCAGACTGGAAGTTGTATTCGGACATTAAGTGGACATTCCTATGGAGTTACTTCGATGGCGATCTCCAATGATCAGAAGTTCATTATCTCCGGAAGTAATGATAACTCTATCAAAGTCTGGGATTTCCAGACTGGAAGTTGTATTCGGACATTAAGTGGCCATTCCTCTTATGTTTATTCGGTTGCGATCTCCAATGATCAGAAGTTCATTATCTGCGGAAGTTATGATAACTCTATCAAAGTCTGGGATTTCCAGACTGGAAGTTGTACTCGGACATTAAGTGGACATTCCTCTGGAGTTATTTCGGTTGCGATCTCCAATGATCAGAAGTTCATTATCTCCGGAAGTAATGATAACTCTATCAAAGTCTGGGATTTCCAGACTGGAAGTTGTATTCGGACATTAAGTGGACATTCCTATGGAGTTACTTCGATGGCGATCTCCAATGATCAGAAGTTCATTATCTCCGGAAGTTATGATAACTCTATCAAAGTCTGGGATTTCCAGACTGGAAGTTGTATTCGGACATTAAGTGGACATTCCTATGGAGTTATTTCGGTTGCGATCTCCAATGATCAGAAGTTCATGATCTCCGGAAGTAATGACAACTCTATCAAAGTCTGGGATTTCCAGACTGGAAGTTGTACTCGGACATTAAGTGGACATTCCTCTTATGTTTATTCGGTGGCGATCTCCAATGATCAGAAGTTCATTATCTCCGGAAGTAATGATAACTCTATCAAAGTCTGGGATTTCCAGACTGGAAGTTGTATTCGGACATTAAGTGGACATTTTTCTTAAGTTTATTCGGTGGCGATCTCCAATGATCAGAAGTTCATTATCTCCGGAAGTAATGATAACTCTATCAAAGTCTGGGATTTCCAGACTGGAAGTTGTACTCGGACATTAAGTGGACATTCCTCTTATGTTTATTCGGTGGCGATCTCCAATGATCAGAAGTTCATTATCTGCGGAAGTTATGATAACTCTATCAAAGTCTGGGATTTCCAGACTGGAAGTTGTACTCGGACATTAAGTGGACATTCCTCTTATGTTTATTCGGTTGCGATCTCCAATGATCAGAAGTTCATTATCTCCGGAAGTAATGATAACTCTATCAAAGTCTGGGATTTCCAGACTGGAAGTTGTATTCGGACATTAAGTGGACATTCCTCTTTAGTTTATTCGGTTGCGATATCAAATGATCAGAAGTTCATTATCTCCGGAAGTTGAGATAACTCTATCAAAGTCTGGGATTTCCAGACTGGAAGTTGTATT
Source organism: Loxodes magnus (assembly GCA_946699065.1). Classification (NCBI taxonomy): domain Eukaryota; phylum Ciliophora; class Karyorelictea; order Loxodida; family Loxodidae; genus Loxodes; species Loxodes magnus. The sequence goes on from CAMPDV010001549.1 coordinate 24,532, forward strand.
CGGACATTAAGTGGACATTCCTCTTATGTTTATTCGGTGGCGATCTCCAATGATCAGAAGTTCATGATCTCCGGAAGTAATGATAACTCTATCAAAGTCAGGGATTTCCAGACTGGAAGTTGTATTCGGACATTAAGTGGACATTCCTATGGAGTTATTTCGGTTGCGATATCAAATGATCAGAAGTTCATGATCTCCGGAAGTTGAGATAACTCTATCAAAGTCTGGGATTTCCAGACTGGAAGTTGTATTCGGACATTAAGTGGACATTCCTCTTATGTTTATTCGGTGGCGATCTCCAATGATCAGAAGTTCATTATCTCCGGAAGTAATGATAACTCTATCAAAGTCTGGGATTTCCAGACTGGAAGTTGTATTCGGACATTAAGTGGACATTCCTATGGAGTTACTTCGATGGCGATCTCCAATGATCAGAAGTTCATTATCTCCGGAAGTAATGATAACTCTATCAAAGTCTGGGATTTCCAGACTGGAAGTTGTACTCGGACATTAAGTGGACATTCCTCTTATGTTTATTCGGTGGCGATCTCCAATGATCAGAAGTTCATTATCTGCGGAAGTTATGATAACTCTATCAAAGTCTGGGATTTCCAGACTGGAAGTTGTACTCGGACATTAAGTGGACATTCCTCTGGAGTTATTTCGGTTGCGATCTCCAATGATCAGAAGTTCATTATCTCCGGAAGTAATGATAACTCTATCAAAGTCTGGGATTTCCAGACTGGAAGTTGTATTCGGACATTAAGTGGCCATTCCTCTTATGTTTATTCGGTTGCGATCTCCAATGATCAGAAGTTCATTATCTGCGGAAGTTATGATAACTCTATCAAAGTCTGGGATTTCCAGACTGGAAGTTGTATTCGGACATTAAGTGGCCATTCCTCTTATGTTTATTCGGTTGCGATCTCCAATGATCAGAAGTTCATTATCTCCGGAAGTAATGATAACTCTATCAAAGTCTGGGATTTCCAGACTGGAAGTTGTATTCGGACATTAAGTGGACATTCCTATGGAGTTATTTCGGTTGCGATCTCCAATGATCAGAAGTTCATTATCTCCGGAAGTAATGATAACTCTATCAAAGTCTGGGATTTCCAGACTGGAAGTTGTACTCGGACATTAAGTGGACATTCCTCTTATGTTTATTCGGTTGCGATCTCCAATGATCAGAAGTTCATTATCTCCGGAAGTAATGATAACTCTATCAAAGTCTGGGATTTCCAGACTGGAAGTTGTACTCGGACATTAAGTGGACATTCCTCTGGAGTTATTTCGGTTGCGATATCAAATGGACAGAAGTTCATTATCTCCGGAAGTAATGATAACTCTATCAAAGTCTGGGATTTCCAGACTGGAAGTTGTACTCGGACATTAAGTGGACATTCCTCTTATGTTTATTCGGTTGCGATCTCCAATGATCAGAAGTTCATTATCTCCGGAAGTTGAGATAACTCTATCAAAGTCTGGGATTTCCAGACTGGAAGTTGTATTCGGACATTAAGTGGACATTCCTCTTATGTTTATTCGGTGGCGATATCAAATGATCAGAAGTTCATGATCTCCGGAAGTTATGACAACTCTATCAAAGTCTGGGATTTCCAGACTGGAAGTTGTATTCGGACATTAAGTGGACATTCCTATGGAGTTATTTCGGTTGCGATCTCCAATGATCAGAAGTTCATTATCTCCGGAAGTAATGATAACTCTATCAAAGTCTGGGATTTCCAGACTGGAAGTTGTATTCGGACATTAAGTGGACATTCCTATGGAGTTATTTCGGTTGCGATATCAAATGATCAGAAGTTCATGATCTCCGGAAGTTGAGATAACTCTATCAAAGTCTGGGATTTCCAGACTGGAAGTTGTATTCGGACATTAAGTGGACATTCCTCTGAAGTTTATTCTGTTGCGATATCAAATGGACAGAAGTTCATTATCTCCGGAAGTAATGATAACTCTATCAAAGTCTGGGATTTCCAGACTGGAAGTTGTACTCGGACATTAAGTGGACATTCCTCTTATGTTTATTCGGTTGCGATCTCCAATGATCAGAAGTTCATTATCTCCGGAAGTTGAGATAACTCTATCAAAGTCTGGGATTTCCAGACTGGAAGTTGTATTCGGACATTAAGTGGACATTCCTATGGAGTTACTTCGATGGCGATCTCCAATGATCAGAAGTTCATGATCTCCGGAAGTAATGATAACTCTATCAAAGTCAGGGATTTCCAGACTGGAAGTTGTACTCGGACATTAAGTGGACATTCCTCTTATGTTTATTCGGTTGCGATCTCCAATGATCAGAAGTTCATTATCTCCGGAAGTTATGATAACTCTATCAAAGTCTGGGATTTCCAGACTGGAAGTTGTACTCGGACATTAAGTGGACATTCCTCTTATGTTTATTCGGTTGCGATCTCCAATGATCAGAAGTTCATTATCTCCGGAAGTTGAGATAACTCTATCAAAGTCTGGGATTTCCAGACTGGAAGTTGTACTCGGACATTAAGTGGACATTCCTCTTATGTTTATTCGGTGGCGATCTCCAATGATCAGAAGTTCATTATCTCCGGAAGTGGAGATAACTCTATCAAAGTCTGGGATTTCCAGACTGGAAGTTGTATTCGGACATTAAGTGGACATTCCTCTTATGTTTATTCGGTTGCGATCTCCAATGATCAGAAGTTCATTATCTCCGGAAGTAATGATAACTCTATCAAATTCTGGGATTTCCAGACTGGAAGTTGTATTCGGACATTAAGTGGACATTCCTCTTATGTTTATTCGGTTGCGATCTCCAATGATCAGAAGTTCATTATCTCCGGAAGTTATGACAACTCTATCAAAGTCTGGGATTTCCAGACTGGAAGTTGTATTCGGACATTAAGTGGACATTCCTATGGAGTTATTTCGGTTGCGATCTCCAATGATCAGAAGTTCATTATCTCCGGAAGTTGAGATAACTCTATCAAAGTCTGGGATTTCCAGACTGGAAGTTGTACTCGGACATTAAGTGGACATTCCTCTGGAGTTACTTCGGTGGCGATCTCCAATGATCAGAAGTTCATTATCTCCGGAAGTTGAGATAACTCTATCAAAGTCTGGGATTTCCAGACTGGAAGTTGTATTCGGACATTAAGTGGACATTCCTCTTATGTTTATTCGATTGCGATCTCCAATGATCAGAAGTTCATTATCTCCGGAAGTTATGACAACTCTATCAAAGTCTGGGATTTCCAGACTGGAAGTTGTATTCGGACATTAAGTGGACATTCCTATGGAGTTACTTCGATGGCGATCTCCAATGATCAGAAGTTCATTATCTGCGGAAGTAGAGATAAATCTATCAAAGTCTGGGATTTCCAGACTGGAAGTTGTATTCGGACATTAAGTGGACATTCCTCTTATGTTTATTCGGTTGCGATCTCCAATGATCAGAAGTTCATTATCTCCGGAAGTTGAGATAACTCTATCAAAGTCTGGGATTTCCAGACTGGAAGTTGTACTCGGACATTAAGTGGACATTCCTCTTATGTTTATTCGGTGGCGATCTCCAATGATCAGAAGTTCATTATCTCCGGAAGTGGAGATAACTCTATCAAAGTCTGGGATTTCCAGACTGGAAGTTGTATTCGGACATTAAGTGGACATTCCTCTTATGTTTATTCGGTTGCGATCTCCAATGATCAGAAGTTCATTATCTCCGGAAGTAATGATAACTCTATCAAAGTCTGGGATTTCCAGACTGGAAGTTGTATTCGGACATTAAGTGGACATTCCTCTTATGTTTATTCGGTTGCGATCTCCAATGATCAGAAGTTCATTATCTCCGGAAGTTATGACAACTCTATCAAAGTCTGGGATTTCCAGACTGGAAGTTGTATTCGGACATTAAGTGGACATTCCTATGGAGTTATTTCGGTTGCGATCTCCAATGATCAGAAGTTCATTATCTCCGGAAGTTGAGATAACTCTATCAAAGTCTGGGATTTCCAGACTGGAAGTTGTACTCGGACATTAAGTGGACATTCCTATGGAGTTATTTCGGTTGCGATCTCCAATGATCAGAAGTTCATTATCTCCGGAAGTTGAGATAACTCTATCAAAGTCTGGGATTTCCAGACTGGAAGTTGTATTCGGACATTAAGTGGACATTCCTCTTATGTTTATTCGATTGCGATCTCCAATGATCAGAAGTTCATTATCTCCGGAAGTTATGACAACTCTATCAAAGTCTGGGATTTCCAGACTGGAAGTTGTATTCGGACATTAAGTGGACATTCCTATGGAGTTATTTCGGTTGCGATCTCCAATGATCAGAAGTTCATGATCTCCGGAAGTTATGACAACTCTATCAAAGTCTGGGATTTCCAGACTGGAAGTTGTATTCGGACATTAAGTGGACATTCCTATGGAGTTATTTCGGTTGCGATCTCCAATGATCAGAAGTTCATGATCTCCGGAAGTTATGACAACTCTATCAAAGTCTGGGATTTCCAGACTGGAAGTTGTATTCGGACATTAAGTGGACATTCCTCTTATGTTTATTCGGTGGCGATCTCCAATGATCAGAAGTTCATTATCTCCGGAAGTTGAGATAACTCTATCAAAGTCTGGGATTTCCAGACTGGAAGTTGTATTCGGACATTAAGTGGACATTCCTCTTATGTTTATTCGGTTGCGATCTCCAATGATCAGAAGTTCATTATCTCCGGAAGTTATGACAACTCTATCAAAGTCTGGGATTTCCAGACTGGAAGTTGTATTCGGACATTAAGTGGACATTCCTATGGAGTTATTTCGGTTGCGATCTCCAATGATCAGAAGTTCATTATCTCCGGAAGTTGAGATAACTCTATCAAAGTCTGGGATTTCCAGACTGGAAGTTGTATTCGGACATTAAGTGGACATTCCTCTTATATTTATTCGGTGGCGATCTCCAATTATCAGAAGTTCATTATCTCCGGAAGTTGAGATAACTCTATCAAAGTCTGGGATTTCCAGACTGGAAGTTGTACTCGGACATTAAGTGGAAATTCCTCTTATGTTTATTCGATTGCGATCTCCAATGATCAGAAGTTCATTATCTCCGGAAGTTATGATAACTCTATCAAAGTCTGGGATTTCCAGACTGGAAGTTGTATTCGGACATTAAGTGGACATTCCTATGGAGTTATTTCGGTTGCGATCTCCAATGATCAGAAGTTCATGATCTCCGGAAGTTATGATAACTCTATCAAAGTCTGGGATTTCCAGACTGGAAGTTGTATTCGGACATTAAGTGGACATTCCTATGGAGTTAATTCGGTTGCGATCTCCAATGATCAGAAGTTCATTATCTCCGGAAGTTGAGATAACTCTATCAAAGTCTGGGATTTCCAGACTGGAAGTTGTATTCGGACATTAAGTGGACATTCCTCTTATGTTTATTCGGTTGCGATATCAAATGGACAGAAGTTCATTATCTCCGGAAGTAATGATAACTCTATCAAAGTCTGGGATTTCCAGACTGGAAGTTGTATTCGGACATTAAGTGGACATTCCTCTTATGTTTATTCGGTGGCGATCTCCAATGATCAGAAGTTCATGATCTCCGGAAGTTATGACAACTCTATCAAAGTCTGGGATTTCCAGACTGGAAGTTGTATTCGGACATTAAGTGGACATTCCTATGGAGTTATTTCGGTTGCGATCTCCAATGATCAGAAGTTCATTATCTCCGGAAGTTATGACAACTCTATCAAAGTCTGGGATTTCCAGACTGGAAGTTGTATTCGGACATTAAGTGGACATTCCTATGGAGTTATTTCGGTTGCGATCTCCAATGATCAGAAGTTCATGATCTCCGGAAGTTATGACAACTCTATCAAAGTCTGGGATTTCCAGACTGGAAGTTGTATTCGGACATTAAGTGGACATTCCTCTTATGTTTATTCGATTGCGATCTCCAATGATCAGAAGTTCATTATCTCCGGAAGTTATGACAACTCTATCAAAGTCTGGGATTTCCAGACTGGAAGTTGTATTCGGACATTAAGTGGACATTCCTCTTATGTTTATTCGATTGCGATCTCCAATGATCAGAAGTTCATTATCTCCGGAAGTTATGACAACTCTATCAAAGTCTGGGATTTCCAGACTGGAAGTTGTATTCGGACATTAAGTGGACATTCCTATGGAGTTATTTCGGTTGCGATCTCCAATGATCAGAAGTTCATGATCTCCGGAAGTAATGATAACTCTATCAAAGTCTGGGATTTCCAGACTGGAAGTTGTATTCGGACATTAAGTGGACATTCCTCTTATGTTTATTCGGTTGCGATCTCCAATGATCAGAAGTTCATTATCTCCGGAAGTTATGACAACTCTATCAAAGTCTGGGATTTCCAGACTGGAAGTTGTATTCGGACATTAAGTGGACATTCCTATGGAGTTATTTCGGTTGCGATCTCCAATGATCAGAAGTTCATGATCTCCGGAAGTTATGATAACTCTATCAAAGTCTGGGATTTCCAGACTGGAAGTTGTATTCGGACATTAAGTGGACATTCCTATGGAGTTAATTCGGTTGCGATCTCCAATGATCAGAAGTTCATGATCTCCGGAAGTTATGACAACTCTATCAAAGTCTGGGATTTCCAGACTTGAAGTTGTATTCGGACATTAAGTGGACATTCCTCTTATGTTTATTCGGTTGCGATCTCCAATGATCAGAAGTTCATTATCTCCGGAAGTTATGACAACTCTATCAAAGTCTGGGATTTCCAGACTGGAAGTTGTATTCGGACATTAAGTGGACATTCCTCTGGAGTTTATTCGGTGGCGATCTCCAATGATCAGAAGTTCATGATCTCCGGAAGTAATGATAACTCTATCAAAGTCTGGGATTTCCAGACTGGAAGTTGTATTCGGACATTAAGTGTACATTCCTCTTATGTTTATTCGGTGGCGATCTCCAATGATCAGAAGTTCATTATCTCCGGAAGTTATGACAACTCTATCAAAGTCTGGGATTTCCAGACTGGAAGTTGTATTCGGACATTAAGTGGACATTCCTATGGAGTTATTTCGGTTGCGATCTCCAATGATCAGAAGTTCATGATCTCCGGAAGTTATGACAACTCTATCAAAGTCTGGGATTTCCAGACTGGAAGTTGTATTCGGACATTAAGTGGACATTCCTATGGAGTTATTTCGGTTGCGATCTCCAATGATCAGAAGTTCATGATCTCCGGAAGTTATGACAACTCTATCAAAGTCTGGGATTTCCAGACTGGAAGTTGTATTCGGACATTAAGTGGACATTCCTATGGAGTTATTTCGGTTGCGATCTCCAATGATCAGAAGTTCATTATCTCCGGAAGTTGAGATAACTCTATCAAAGTCTGGGATTTCCAGACTGGAAGTTGTATTCGGACATTAAGTGGACATTCCTCTTATGTTTATTCGGTGGCGATCTCCAATGATCAGAAGTTCATTATCTGCGGAAGTTATGATAACTCTATCAAATTCTGGGATTTCCAGACTGGAAGTTGTATTCGGACATTAAGTGGACATTCCTATGGAGTTATTTCGGTTGCGATCTCCAATGATCAGAAGTTCATGATCTCCGGAAGTTATGACAACTCTATCAAAGTCTGGGATTTCCAGACTGGAAGTTGTATTCGGACATTAAGTGGACATTCCTCTGAAGTTTATTCGGTTGCGATATCAAATGGACAGAAGTTCATTATCTCCGGAAGTAATGATAACTCTATCAAAGTCTGGGATTTCCAGACTGGAAGTTGTATTCGGACATTAAGTGGACATTCCTATGGAGTTACTTCGGTTGCGATCTCCAATGATCAGAAGTTCATGATCTCCGGAAGTGGAGATAACTCTATCAAAGTCTGGGATTTCCAGACTGGAAGTTGTATTCGGACATTAAGTGGACATTCCTCTTAAGTTAATTCGGTTGCGATCTCCAATGATCAGAAGTTCATGATCTCCGGAAGTTATGACAACTCTATCAAAGTCTGGGATTTCCAGACTGGAAGTTGTATTCGGACATTAAGTGGACATTCCTCTTATATTTATTCGGTGGCGATCTCCAATTATCAGAAGTTCATTATCTCCGGAAGTTGAGATAACTCTATCAAAGTCTGGGATTTCCAGACTGGAAGTTGTATTCGGACATTAAGTGGACATTCCTCTGAAGTTATTTCGGTTGCGATATCAAATGATCAGAAGTTCATTATCTCCGGAAGTTGAGATAACTCTATCAAAGTCTGGGATTTCCAGACTGGAAGTTGTACTCGGACATTAAGTGGACATTCCTCTGGAGTTACTTCGGTGGCGATCTCCAATGATCAGAAGTTCATTATCTCCGGAAGTTGAGATAACTCTATCAAAGTCTGGGATTTCCAGACTGGAAGTTGTACTCGGACATTAAGTGGACATTCCTCTGGAGTTACTTCGGTGGCGATCTCCAATGATCAGAAGTTCATTATCTCCGGAAGTTGAGATAACTCTATCAAAGTCTGGGATTTCCAGACTGGAAGTTGTATTCGGACATTAAGTGGACATTCCTCTGAAGTTTATTCGGTTGCGATATCAAATGGACAGAAGTTCATTATCTCCGGAAGTAATGATAACTCTATCAAAGTCTGGGATTTCCAGACTGGAAGTTGTATTCGGACATTAAGTGGACATTCCTCTTAAGTTAATTCGGTTGCGATCTCAAATGATCAGAAGTTCATTATCTCCGGAAGTTGAGATAACTCTATCAAAGTCTGGGATTTCCAGACTGGAAGTTGTACTCAGACATTAAGTGGACATTCCTCTGGAGTTATTTCGGTTGCGATCTCCAATGATCAGAAGTTCATTATCTCCGGAAGTTGAGATAACTCTATCAAAGTCTGGGATTTCCAGACTGGAAGTTGTACTCGGACATTAAGTGGACATTCCTCTGCAGTTTATTCGGTTGCGATATCAAATGATCAGAAGTTCATTATCTCCGGAAGTGGAGATAACTCTATCAAAGTCTGGGATTTCCAGACTGGAAGTTGTACTCGGACATTAAGTGGACATTCCTCTGGAGTTACTTCGGTGGCGATCTCCAATGATCAGAAGTTCATTATCTCCGGAAGTTGAGATAACTCTATCAAAGTCTGGGATTTCCAGACTGGAAGTTGTACTCGGACATTAAGTGGACATTCCTCTTATGTTTATTCGGTGGCGATCTCCAATGATCAGAAGTTCATTATCTCCGGAAGTTGAGATAACTCTATCAAAGTCTGGGATTTCCAGACTGGAAGTTGTATTCGGACATTAAGTGGACATTCCTCTTAAGTTATTTCGGTTGCGATATCAAATGGACAGAAGTTCATTATCTCCGGAAGTTGAGATAACTCTATCAAAGTCTGGGATTTCCAGACTGGAAGTTGTATTCGGACATTAAGTGGACATTCCTCTTAAGTTATTTCGGTTGCGATATCAAATGATCAGAAGTTCATTATCTCCGGAAGTTGAGATAACTCTATCAAAGTCTGGGATTTCCAGACTGGAAGTTGTACTCGGACATTAAGTGGACATTCCTCTGAAGTTTATTCGGTTGCGATATCAAATGGACAGAAGTTCATTATCTCCGGAAGTAATGATAACTCTATCAAAGTCTGGGATTTCCAGACTGGAAGTTGTATTCGGACATTAAGTGGACATTCCTATGGAGTTATTTCGGTTGCGATCTCCAATGATCAGAAGTTCATGATCTCCGGAAGTGGAGATAACTCTATCAAAGTCTGGGATTTCCAGACTGGAAGTTGTATTCGGACATTAAGTGGACATTCCTCTTAAGTTAATTCGGTTGCGATCTCCAATGATCAGAAGTTCATGATCTCCGGAAGTTATGACAACTCTATCAAAGTCTGGGATTTCCAGACTGGAAGTTGTATTCGGACATTAAGTGGACATTCCTCTTATATTTATTCGGTGGCGATCTCCAATTATCAGAAGTTCATTATCTCCGGAAGTTGAGATAACTCTATCAAAGTCTGGGATTTCCAGACTGGAAGTTGTATTCGGACATTAAGTGGACATTCCTATGGAGTTATTTCGGTTGCGATCTCCAATGATCAGAAGTTCATTATCTCCGGAAGTAATGATAAATCTATCTAAGTCTGGGATTTCCAGACTGGAAGTTGTACTCGGACATTAAGTGGACATTCCTCTTATGTTTATTCGGTGGCGATCTCCAATGATCAGAAGTTCATTATCTCCGGAAGTTGAGATAACTCTATCAAAGTCTGGGATTTCCAGACTGGAAGTTGTATTCGGACATTAAGTGGACATTCCTCTGAAGTTTATTCGGTTGCGATATCAAATGGACAGAAGTTCATTATCTCCGGAAGTTGAGATAACTCTATCAAAGTCTGGGATTTCCAGACTGGAAGTTGTACTCGGACATTAAGTGGACATTCCTCTGGAGTTACTTCGGTGGCGATCTCCAATGATCAGAAGTTCATTATCTCCGGAAGTTGAGATAACTCTATCAAAGTCTGGGATTTCCAGACTGGAAGTTGTACTCGGACATTAAGTGGACATTCCTCTTATGTTTATTCGGTGGCGATCTCCAATGATCAGAAGTTCATTATCTCCGGAAGTGGAGATAACTCTATCAAAGTCTGGGATTTCCAGACTGGAAGTTGTATTCGGACATTAAGTGGACATTCCTCTTAAGTTATTTCGGTTGCGATATCAAATGGACAGAAGTTCATTATCTCCGGAAGTTGAGATAACTCTATCAAAGTCTGGGATTTCCAGACTGGAAGTTGTATTCGGACATTAAGTGGACATTCCTCTTAAGTTATTTCGGTTGCGATATCAAATGATCAGAAGTTCATTATCTCCGGAAGTTGAGATAACTCTATCAAAGTCTGGGATTTCCAGACTGGAAGTTGTACTCGGACATTAAGTGGACATTCCTCTGAAGTTTATTCGGTTGCGATATCAAATGGACAGAAGTTCATTATCTCCGGAAGTAATGATAACTCTATCAAAGTCTGGGATTTCCAGACTGGAAGTTGTATTCGGACATTAAGTGGACATTCCTATGGAGTTATTTCGGTTGCGATCTCCAATGATCAGAAGTTCATGATCTCCGGAAGTGGAGATAACTCTATCAAAGTCTGGGATTTCCAGACTGGAAGTTGTATTCGGACATTAAGTGGACATTCCTCTTAAGTTAATTCGGTTGCGATCTCCAATGATCAGAAGTTCATGATCTCCGGAAGTTATGACAACTCTATCAAAGTCTGGGATTTCCAGACTGGAAGTTGTATTCGGACATTAAGTGGACATTCCTCTTATATTTATTCGGTGGCGATCTCCAATTATCAGAAGTTCATTATCTCCGGAAGTTGAGATAACTCTATCAAAGTCTGGGATTTCCAGACTGGAAGTTGTATTCGGACATTAAGTGGACATTCCTATGGAGTTATTTCGGTTGCGATCTCCAATGATCAGAAGTTCATTATCTCCGGAAGTAATGATAAATCTATCTAAGTCTGGGATTTCCAGACTGGAAGTTGTACTCGGACATTAAGTGGACATTCCTCTTATGTTTATTCGGTGGCGATCTCCAATGATCAGAAGTTCATTATCTCCGGAAGTTGAGATAACTCTATCAAAGTCTGGGATTTCCAGACTGGAAGTTGTACTCGGACATTAAGTGGACATTCCTCTTATGTTTATTCGGTGGCGATCTCCAATGATCAGAAGTTCATTATCTCCGGAAGTAATGATAACTCTATCAAAGTCTGGGATTTCCAGACTGGAAGTTGTACTCGGACATTAAGTGGACATTCCTCTGGAGTTTATTCGGTGGCGATCTCCAATGATCAGAAGTTCATTATCTCCGGAAGTAATGATAAATCTATCAAAGTCTGGGATTTCCAGACTGGAAGTTGTATTCGGACATTAAGTGGACATTCCTCTGAAGTTAATTCGGTTGCGATCTCCAATGATCAGAAGTTCATGATCTCCGGAAGTGGAGATAACTCTATCAAAGTCTGGGATTTCCAGACTGGAAGTTGTATTCGGACATTAAGTGGACATTCCTCTTAAGTTATTTCGGTTGCGATATCAAATGGACAGAAGTTCATTATCTCCGGAAGTTGAGATAACTCTATCAAAGTCTGGGATTTCCAGACTGGAAGTTGTATTCGGACATTAAGTGGACATTCCTATGGAGTTACTTCGATGGCGATCTCCAATGGACAGAAGTTCATTATCTCCGGAAGTAATGATAACTCTATCAAAGTCTGGGATTTCCAGACTGGAAGTTGTATTCGGACATTAAGTGGACATTCCTCTGAAGTTTATTCGGTTGCGATATCAAATGGACAGAAGTTCATTATCTCCGGAAGTTGAGATAACTCTATCAAAGTCTGGGATTTCCAGACTGGAAGTTGTATTCGGACATTAAGTGGACATTCCTCTGGAGTTTATTCGGTGGCGATCTCCAATGATCAGAAGTTCATTATCTCCGGAAGTGGAGATAACTCTATCAAAGTCTGGGATTTCCAGACTGGAAGTTGTATTCGGACATTAAGTGGACATTCCTCTGAAGTTTATTCGGTTGCGATCTCCAATGATCAGAAGTTCATGATCTCCGGAAGTTATGACAACTCTATCAAAGTCTGGGATTTCCAGACTGGAAGTTGTATTCGGACATTAAGTGGACATTCCTCTTAAGTTATTTCGGTTGCGATATCAAATGATCAGAAGTTCATTATCTCCGGAAGTCTTGATAACTCTATCAAATTCTGGGATTTCCAGACTGGAAGTTGTACTCGGACATTAAGTGGACATTCCTCTGGAGTTACTTCGGTGGCGATCTCCAATGATCAGAAGTTCATTATCTCCGGAAGTAATGATAAATCTATCAAAGTCTGGGATTTCCAGACTGGAAGTTGTATTCGGACATTAAGTGGACATTCCTCTGAAGTTAATTCGGTGGCGATCTCCAATGATCAGAAGTTCATTATCTCCGGAAGTTGAGATAACTCTATCAAAGTCTGGGATTTCCAGACTGGAAGTTGTATTCGGACATTAAGTGGACATTCCTCTTAAGTTATTTCGGTTGCGATATCAAATGGACAGAAGTTCATTATCTCCGGAAGTTGAGATAACTCTATCAAAGTCTGGGATTTCCAGACTGGAAGTTGTATTCGGACATTAAGTGGACATTCCTCTTATGTTTATTCGGTTGCGATCTCCAATGATCAGAAGTTCATTATCTCCGGAAGTTGAGATAACTCTATCAAAGTCTGGGATTTCCAGACTGGAAGTTGTACTCGGACATTAAGTGGACATTCCTCTGGAGTTACTTCGGTGGCGATCTCCAATGATCAGAAGTTCATTATCTCCGGAAGTTGAGATAACTCTATCAAAGTCTGGGATTTCCAGACTGGAAGTTGTATTCGGACATTAAGTGGACATTCCTCTTATGTTTATTCGATTGCGATCTCCAATGATCAGAAGTTCATTATCTCCGGAAGTTATGACAACTCTATCAAAGTCTGGGATTTCCAGACTGGAAGTTGTATTCGGACATTAAGTGGACATTCCTATGGAGTTATTTCGGTTGCGATCTCCAATGATCAGAAGTTCATGATCTCCGGAAGTTATGATAACTCTATCAAAGTCTGGGATTTCCAGACTGGAAGTTGTATTCGGACATTAAGTGGACATTCCTATGGAGTTAATTCGGTTGCGATCTCCAATGATCAGAAGTTCATGATCTCCGGAAGTTATGACAACTCTATCAAAGTCTGGGATTTCCAGACTGGAAGTTGTATTCGGACATTAAGTGGACATTCCTCTTATGTTTATTCGGTTGCGATATCAAATGGACAGAAGTTCATTATCTCCGGAAGTAATGATAACTCTATCAAAGTCTGGGATTTCCAGACTGGAAGTTGTATTCGGACATTAAGTGGACATTCCTCTTATGTTTATTCGGTGGCGATCTCCAATGATCAGAAGTTCATGATCTCCGGAAGTTGAGATAACTCTATCAAAGTCTGGGATTTCCAGACTGGAAGTTGTATTCGGACATTAAGTGGACATTCCTCTTATGTTTATTCGGTTGCGATATCAAATGGACAGAAGTTCATTATCTCCGGAAGTAATGATAACTCTATCAAAGTCTGGGATTTCCAGACTGGAAGTTGTATTCGGACATTAAGTGGACATTCCTATGGAGTTACTTCGATGGCGATCTCCAATGATCAGAAGTTCATGATCTCCGGATGTGGAGATAACTCTATCAAAGTCTGGGATTTCCAGACTGGAAGTTGTATTCGGACATTAAGTGGACATTCCTCTTATATTTATTCGGTGGCGATCTCCAATGATCAGAAGTTCATTATCTGCGGAAGTTATGATAACTCTATCAAATTCTGGGATTTCCAGACTGGAAGTTGTATTCGGACATTAAGTGGACATTCCTCTTATGTTTATTCGGTTGCGATCTCCAATGATCAGAAGTTCATTATCTCCGGAAGTTATGACAACTCTATCAAAGTCTGGGATTTCCAGACTGGAAGTTGTATTCGGACATTAAGTGGACATTCCTATGGAGTTATTTCGGTTGCGATCTCCAATGATCAGAAGTTCATTATCTCCGGAAGTGATGATAACTCTATCAAAGTCTGGGATTTCCAGACTGGAAGTTGTACTCGGACATTAAGTGGACATTCCTCTTATGTTTATTCGGTGGCGATCTCCAATTATCAGAAGTTCATTATCTCCGGAAGTTGAGATAACTCTATCAAAGTCTGGGATTTCCAGACTGGAAGTTGTACTCGGACATTAAGTGGACATTCCTCTTATGTTTATTCGGTGGCGATCTCCAATGATCAGAAGTTCATTATCTCCGGAAGTAATGATAACTCTATCAAAGTCTGGGATTTCCAGACTGGAAGTTGTACTCGGACATTAAGTGGACATTCCTCTGGAGTTTATTCGGTGGCGATCTCCAATGATCAGAAGTTCATTATCTCCGGAAGTAATGATAAATCTATCAAAGTCTGGGATTTCCAGACTGGAAGTTGTATTCGGACATTAAGTGGACATTCCTCTTATGTTTATTCGGTGGCGATCTCCAATGATCAGAAGTTCATGATCTCCGGAAGTGGAGATAACTCTATCAAAGTCTGGGATTTCCAGACTGGAAGTTGTATTCGGACATTAAGTGGACATTCCTCTTAAGTTATTTCGGTTGCGATATCAAATGGACAGAAGTTCATTATCTCCGGAAGTTGAGATAACTCTATCAAAGTCTGGGATTTCCAGACTGGAAGTTGTATTCGGACATTAAGTGGACATTCCTCTTATGTTTATTCGGTTGCGATCTCCAATGATCAGAAGTTCATTATCTCCGGAAGTTGAGATAACTCTATCAAAGTCTGGGATTTCCAGACTGGAAGTTGTACTCGGACATTAAGTGGACATTCCTCTTATGTTTATTCGGTGGCGATCTCCAATTATCAGAAGTTCATTATCTCCGGAAGTTGAGATAACTCTATCAAAGTCTGGGATTTCCAGACTGGAAGTTGTACTCGGACATTAAGTGGACATTCCTCTTATGTTTATTCGGTGGCGATCTCCAATGATCAGAAGTTCATTATCTCCGGAAGTAATGATAACTCTATCAAAGTCTGGGATTTCCAGACTGGAAGTTGTACTCGGACATTAAGTGGACATTCCTCTGGAGTTTATTCGGTGGCGATCTCCAATGATCAGAAGTTCATTATCTCCGGAAGTAATGATAAATCTATCAAAGTCTGGGATTTCCAGACTGGAAGTTGTATTCGGACATTAAGTGGACATTCCTCTTATGTTTATTCGGTGGCGATCTCCAATGATCAGAAGTTCATGATCTCCGGAAGTGGAGATAACTCTATCAAAGTCTGGGATTTCCAGACTGGAAGTTGTATTCGGACATTAAGTGGACATTCCTCTTAAGTTATTTCGGTTGCGATATCAAATGGACAGAAGTTCATTATCTCCGGAAGTTGAGATAACTCTATCAAAGTCTGGGATTTCCAGACTGGAAGTTGTATTCGGACATTAAGTGGACATTCCTCTTATGTTTATTCGGTTGCGATCTCCAATGATCAGAAGTTCATTATCTCCGGAAGTTGAGATAACTCTATCAAAGTCTGGGATTTCCAGACTGGAAGTTGTACTCGGACATTAAGTGGACATTCCTCTGGAGTTACTTCGGTGGCGATCTCCAATGATCAGAAGTTCATTATCTCCGGAAGTTGAGATAACTCTATCAAAGTCTGGGATTTCCAGACTGGAAGTTGTATTCGGACATTAAGTGGACATTCCTCTTATGTTTATTCGATTGCGATCTCCAATGATCAGAAGTTCATTATCTCCGGAAGTTATGACAACTCTATCAAAGTCTGGGATTTCCAGACTGGAAGTTGTATTCGGACATTAAGTGGACATTCCTATGGAGTTATTTCGGTTGCGATCTCCAATGATCAGAAGTTCATGATCTCCGGAAGTTATGATAACTCTATCAAAGTCTGGGATTTCCAGACTGGAAGTTGTATTCGGACATTAAGTGGACATTCCTATGGAGTTAATTCGGTTGCGATCTCCAATGATCAGAAGTTCATGATCTCCGGAAGTAATGATAACTCTATCAAAGTCTGGGATTTCCAGACTGGAAGTTGTATTCGGACATTAAGTGGACATTCCTCTTATTTTTATTCGGTTGCGATCTCCAATGATCAGAAGTTCATTATCTCCGGAAGTTATGACAACTCTATCAAAGTCTGGGATTTCCAGACTGGAAGTTGTATTCGGACATTAAGTGGACATTCCTCTTATGTTTATTCGGTTGCGATATCAAATGGACAGAAGTTCATTATCTCCGGAAGTAATGATAACTCTATCAAAGTCTGGGATTTCCAGACTGGAAGTTGTATTCGGACATTAAGTGGACATTCCTCTTATGTTTATTCGGTGGCGATCTCCAATGATCAGAAGTTCATTATCTCCGGAAGTTATGACAACTCTATCAAAGTCTGGGATTTCCAGACTGGAAGTTGTATTCGGACATTAAGTGGACATTCCTATGGAGTTATTTCGGTTGCGATCTCCAATGATCAGAAGTTCATGATCTCCGGAAGTTATGACAACTCTATCAAAGTCTGGGATTTCCAGACTGGAAGTTGTATTCGGACATTAAGTGGACATTCCTCTTATGTTTATTCGGTGGCGATCTCCAATGATCAGAAGTTCATGATCTCCGGAAGTTGAGATAACTCTATCAAAGTCTGGGATTTCCAGACTGGAAGTTGTATTCGGACATTAAGTGGACATTCCTCTTATGTTAATTCGGTTGCGATCTCCAATGATCAGAAGTTCATGATCTCCGGAAGTTATGACAACTCTATCAAAGTCTGGGATTTCCAGACTTGAAGTTGTATTCGGACATTAAGTGGACATTCCTCTTATTTTTATTCGGTTGCGATCTCCAATGATCAGAAGTTCATGATCTCCGGAAGTGGAGATAACTCTATCAAAGTCTGGGATTTCCAGACTGGAAGTTGTATTCGGACATTAAGTGGACATTCCTCTTATGTTTATTCGGTTGCGATATCAAATGGACAGAAGTTCATTATCTCCGGAAGTAATGATAACTCTATCAAAGTCTGGGATTTCCAGACTGGAAGTTGTATTCGGACATTAAGTGGACATTCCTCTTATGTTTATTCGGTGGCGATCTCCAATGATCAGAAGTTCATGATCTCCGGAAGTTGAGATAACTCTATCAAAGTCTGGGATTTCCAGACTGGAAGTTGTATTCGGACATTAAGTGGACATTCCTCTTATGTTTATTCGGTTGCGATATCAAATGGACAGAAGTTCATTATCTCCGGAAGTAATGATAACTCTATCAAAGTCTGGGATTTCCAGACTGGAAGTTGTATTCGGACATTAAGTGGACATTCCTATGGAGTTACTTCGATGGCGATCTCCAATGATCAGAAGTTCATGATCTCCGGAAGTGGAGATAACTCTATCAAAGTCTGGGATTTCCAGACTGGAAGTTGTATTCGGACATTAAGTGGACATTCCTCTTATATTTATTCGGTGGCGATCTCCAATGATCAGAAGTTCATTATCTGCGGAAGTTATGATAACTCTATCAAATTCTGGGATTTCCAGACTGGAAGTTGTATTCGGACATTAAGTGGACATTCCTCTTATGTTTATTCGGTTGCGATCTCCAATGATCAGAAGTTCATTATCTCCGGAAGTTATGACAACTCTATCAAAGTCTGGGATTTCCAGACTGGAAGTTGTATTCGGACATTAAGTGGACATTCCTATGGAGTTATTTCGGTTGCGATCTCCAATGATCAGAAGTTCATTATCTCCGGAAGTGATGATAACTCTATCAAAGTCTGGGATTTCCAGACTGGAAGTTGTACTCGGACATTAAGTGGACATTCCTCTTATGTTTATTCGGTGGCGATCTCCAATTATCAGAAGTTCATTATCTCCGGAAGTTGAGATAACTCTATCAAAGTCTGGGATTTCCAGACTGGAAGTTGTACTCGGACATTAAGTGGACATTCCTATGGAGTTATTTCGGTTGCGATCTCCAATGATCAGAAGTTCATTATCTCCGGAAGTAATGATAACTCTATCAAAGTCTGGGATTTCCAGACTGGAAGTTGTACTCGGACATTAAGTGGACATTCCTCTGGAGTTTATTCGGTGGCGATCTCCAATGATCAGAAGTTCATTATCTCCGGAAGTAATGATAAATCTATCAAAGTCTGGGATTTCCAGACTGGAAGTTGTATTCGGACATTAAGTGGACATTCCTCTTATGTTTATTCGGTGGCGATCTCCAATGATCAGAAGTTCATGATCTCCGGAAGTGGAGATAACTCTATCAAAGTCTGGGATTTCCAGACTGGAAGTTGTATTCGGACATTAAGTGGACATTCCTATGGAGTTATTTCGGTTGCGATCTCCAATGATCAGAAGTTCATTATCTCCGGAAGTAGAGATAACTCTATCAAAGTCTGGGATTTCCAGACTGGAAGTTGTATTCGGACATTAAGTGGACATTCCTCTTATGTTTATTCGGTGGCGATCTCCAATGATCAGAAGTTCATTATCTCCGGAAGTTGAGATAACTCTATCAAAGTCTGGGATTTCCAGACTGGAAGTTGTACTCGGACATTAAGTGGACATTCCTCTGGAGTTACTTCGGTGGCGATCTCCAATGATCAGAAGTTCATTATCTCCGGAAGTTGAGATAACTCTATCAAAGTCTGGGATTTCCAGACTGGAAGTTGTATTCGGACATTAAGTGGACATTCCTCTTATGTTTATTCGATTGCGATCTCCAATGATCAGAAGTTCATTATCTCCGGAAGTTATGACAACTCTATCAAAGTCTGGGATTTCCAGACTGGAAGTTGTATTCGGACATTAAGTGGACATTCCTATGGAGTTATTTCGGTTGCGATCTCCAATGATCAGAAGTTCATGATCTCCGGAAGTTATGATAACTCTATCAAAGTCTGGGATTTCCAGACTGGAAGTTGTATTCGGACATTAAGTGGACATTCCTATGGAGTTAATTCGGTTGCGATCTCCAATGATCAGAAGTTCATGATCTCCGGAAGTTATGACAACTCTATCAAAGTCTGGGATTTCCAGACTGGAAGTTGTATTCGGACATTAAGTGGACATTCCTCTTATTTTTATTCGGTTGCGATCTCCAATGATCAGAAGTTCATGATCTCCGGAAGTTATGACAACTCTATCAAAGTCTGGGATTTCCAGACTGGAAGTTGTATTCGGACATTAAGTGGACATTCCTCTTATGTTTATTCGGTTGCGATATCAAATGGACAGAAGTTCATTATCTCCGGAAGTAATGATAACTCTATCAAAGTCTGGGATTTCCAGACTGGAAGTTGTATTCGGACATTAAGTGGACATTCCTCTTATGTTTATTCGGTGGCGATCTCCAATGATCAGAAGTTCATTATCTCCGGAAGTTATGACAACTCTATCAAAGTCTGGGATTTCCAGACTGGAAGTTGTATTCGGACATTAAGTGGACATTCCTATGGAGTTATTTCGGTTGCGATCTCCAATGATCAGAAGTTCATGATCTCCGGAAGTTATGACAACTCTATCAAAGTCTGGGATTTCCAGACTGGAAGTTGTATTCGGACATTAAGTGGACATTCCTCTTATGTTTATTCGGTGGCGATCTCCAATGATCAGAAGTTCATGATCTCCGGAAGTTATGACAACTCTATCAAAGTCTGGGATTTCCAGACTGGAAGTTGTATTCGGACATTAAGTGGACATTCCTCTGGAGTTACTTCGGTGGCGATCTCCAATGATCAGAAGTTCATTATCTCCGGAAGTTGAGATAACTCTATCAAAGTCTGGGATTTCCAGACTGGAAGTTGTATTCGGACATTAAGTGGACATTCCTCTTATGTTTATTCGATTGCGATCTCCAATGATCAGAAGTTCATTATCTCCGGAAGTTATGACAACTCTATCAAAGTCTGGGATTTCCAGACTGGAAGTTGTATTCGGACATTAAGTGGACATTCCTCTTATGTTTATTCGGTTGCGATCTCCAATGATCAGAAGTTCATGATCTCCGGAAGTTATGACAACTCTATCAAAGTCTGGGATTTCCAGACTGGAAGTTGTATTCGGACATTAAGTGGACATTCCTCTTATGTTTATTCGGTGGCGATCTCCAATGATCAGAAGTTCATTATCTCCGGAAGTGGAGATAACTCTATCAAAGTCTGGGATTTCCAGACTGGAAGTTGTATTCGGACATTAAGTGGACATTCCTATGGAGTTAATTCGGTTGCGATCTCCAATGATCAGAAGTTCATGATCTCCGGAAGTTATGACAACTCTATCAAAGTCTGGGATTTCCAGACTTGAAGTTGTATTCGGACATTAAGTGGACATTCCTCTGAAGTTTATTCGGTTGCGATCTCCAATGATCAGAAGTTCATTATCTCCGGAAGTTGAGATAACTCTATCAAAGTCTGGGATTTCCAGACTGGAAGTTGTATTCGGACATTAAGTGGACATTTTTCTTAAGTTTATTCGGTGGCGATCTCCAATGATCAGAAGTTCATTATCTCCGGAAGTAATGATAACTCTATCAAAGTCTGGGATTTCCAGACTGGAAGTTGTACTCGGACATTAAGTGGACATTCCTCTTATGTTTATTCGGTGGCGATCTCCAATGATCAGAAGTTCATTATCTGCGGAAGTTATGATAACTCTATCAAAGTCTGGGATTTCCAGACTGGAAGTTGTACTCGGACATTAAGTGGACATTCCTCTTATGTTTATTCGGTTGCGATCTCCAATGATCAGAAGTTCATTATCTCCGGAAGTAATGATAACTCTATCAAAGTCTGGGATTTCCAGACTGGAAGTTGTATTCGGACATTAAGTGGACATTCCTCTTTAGTTTATTCGGTTGCGATATCAAATGATCAGAAGTTCATTATCTCCGGAAATAGAGATAACTCTATCAAAGTCTGGGATTTCCAGACTGGAAGTTGTATTCGGACATTAAGTGGCCATTTTCTTAAGTTTATTCGGTGGCGATCTCCAATGATCAGAAGTTCATTATCTCCGGAAGTTATGACAACTCTATCAAAGTCTGGGATTTCCAGACTGGAAGTTGTATTCGGACATTAAGTGGACATTCCTCTTAAGTTTATTCGGTGGCGATCTCCAATGATCAGAAGTTCATGATCTCCGGAAGTTATGATAACTCCATCAAAGTCTGGGATTTCCAGACTGGAAGTTGTATTCGGACATTAAGTGGACATTCCTCTTATGTTTATTCGGTGGCGATCTCCAATGATCAGAAGTTCATTATCTCCGGAAGTAATGATAACTCTATCAAAGTCTGGGATTTCCAGACTGGAAGTTGTATTCGGACATTAAGTGGACATTCCTATGGAGTTACTTCGATGGCGATCTCCAATGATCAGAAGTTCATTATCTCCGGAAGTAATGATAACTCTATCAAAGTCTGGGATTTCCAGACTGGAAGTTGTATTCGGACATTAAGTGGCCATTCCTCTTATGTTTATTCGGTTGCGATCTCCAATGATCAGAAGTTCATTATCTGCGGAAGTTATGATAACTCTATCAAAGTCTGGGATTTCCAGACTGGAAGTTGTACTCGGACATTAAGTGGACATTCCTCTGGAGTTATTTCGGTTGCGATCTCCAATGATCAGAAGTTCATTATCTCCGGAAGTAATGATAACTCTATCAAAGTCTGGGATTTCCAGACTGGAAGTTGTATTCGGACATTAAGTGGACATTCCTATGGAGTTACTTCGATGGCGATCTCCAATGATCAGAAGTTCATTATCTCCGGAAGTTATGATAACTCTATCAAAGTCTGGGATTTCCAGACTGGAAGTTGTATTCGGACATTAAGTGGACATTCCTATGGAGTTATTTCGGTTGCGATCTCCAATGATCAGAAGTTCATGATCTCCGGAAGTAATGACAACTCTATCAAAGTCTGGGATTTCCAGACTGGAAGTTGTACTCGGACATTAAGTGGACATTCCTCTTATGTTTATTCGGTGGCGATCTCCAATGATCAGAAGTTCATTATCTCCGGAAGTAATGATAACTCTATCAAAGTCTGGGATTTCCAGACTGGAAGTTGTATTCGGACATTAAGTGGACATTTTTCTTAAGTTTATTCGGTGGCGATCTCCAATGATCAGAAGTTCATTATCTCCGGAAGTAATGATAACTCTATCAAAGTCTGGGATTTCCAGACTGGAAGTTGTACTCGGACATTAAGTGGACATTCCTCTTATGTTTATTCGGTGGCGATCTCCAATGATCAGAAGTTCATTATCTGCGGAAGTTATGATAACTCTATCAAAGTCTGGGATTTCCAGACTGGAAGTTGTACTCGGACATTAAGTGGACATTCCTCTTATGTTTATTCGGTTGCGATCTCCAATGATCAGAAGTTCATTATCTCCGGAAGTAATGATAACTCTATCAAAGTCTGGGATTTCCAGACTGGAAGTTGTATTCGGACATTAAGTGGACATTCCTCTTTAGTTTATTCGGTTGCGATATCAAATGATCAGAAGTTCATTATCTCCGGAAGTTGAGATAACTCTATCAAAGTCTGGGATTTCCAGACTGGAAGTTGTATTCGGACATTAAGTGGACATTCCTCTTATGTTTATTCGGTGGCGATCTCCAATGATCAGAAGTTCATGATCTCCGGAAGTAATGATAACTCTATCAAAGTCAGGGATTTCCAGACTGGAAGTTGTATTCGGACATTAAGTGGACATTCCTATGGAGTTATTTCGGTTGCGATATCAAATGATCAGAAGTTCATGATCTCCGGAAGTTGAGATAACTCTATCAAAGTCTGGGATTTCCAGACTGGAAGTTGTATTCGGACATTAAGTGGACATTCCTCTTATGTTTATTCGGTGGCGATCTCCAATGATCAGAAGTTCATTATCTCCGGAAGTAATGATAACTCTATCAAAGTCTGGGATTTCCAGACTGGAAGTTGTATTCGGACATTAAGTGGACATTCCTATGGAGTTACTTCGATGGCGATCTCCAATGATCAGAAGTTCATTATCTCCGGAAGTAATGATAACTCTATCAAAGTCTGGGATTTCCAGACTGGAAGTTGTACTCGGACATTAAGTGGACATTCCTCTTATGTTTATTCGGTGGCGATCTCCAATGATCAGAAGTTCATTATCTGCGGAAGTTATGATAACTCTATCAAAGTCTGGGATTTCCAGACTGGAAGTTGTACTCGGACATTAAGTGGACATTCCTCTGGAGTTATTTCGGTTGCGATCTCCAATGATCAGAAGTTCATTATCTCCGGAAGTAATGATAACTCTATCAAAGTCTGGGATTTCCAGACTGGAAGTTGTATTCGGACATTAAGTGGCCATTCCTCTTATGTTTATTCGGTTGCGATCTCCAATGATCAGAAGTTCATTATCTGCGGAAGTTATGATAACTCTATCAAAGTCTGGGATTTCCAGACTGGAAGTTGTATTCGGACATTAAGTGGCCATTCCTCTTATGTTTATTCGGTTGCGATCTCCAATGATCAGAAGTTCATTATCTCCGGAAGTAATGATAACTCTATCAAAGTCTGGGATTTCCAGACTGGAAGTTGTATTCGGACATTAAGTGGACATTCCTATGGAGTTATTTCGGTTGCGATCTCCAATGATCAGAAGTTCATTATCTCCGGAAGTAATGATAACTCTATCAAAGTCTGGGATTTCCAGACTGGAAGTTGTACTCGGACATTAAGTGGACATTCCTCTTATGTTTATTCGGTTGCGATCTCCAATGATCAGAAGTTCATTATCTCCGGAAGTAATGATAACTCTATCAAAGTCTGGGATTTCCAGACTGGAAGTTGTACTCGGACATTAAGTGGACATTCCTCTGGAGTTATTTCGGTTGCGATATCAAATGGACAGAAGTTCATTATCTCCGGAAGTAATGATAACTCTATCAAAGTCTGGGATTTCCAGACTGGAAGTTGTACTCGGACATTAAGTGGACATTCCTCTTATGTTTATTCGGTTGCGATCTCCAATGATCAGAAGTTCATTATCTCCGGAAGTTGAGATAACTCTATCAAAGTCTGGGATTTCCAGACTGGAAGTTGTATTCGGACATTAAGTGGACATTCCTCTTATGTTTATTCGGTGGCGATATCAAATGATCAGAAGTTCATGATCTCCGGAAGTTATGACAACTCTATCAAAGTCTGGGATTTCCAGACTGGAAGTTGTATTCGGACATTAAGTGGACATTCCTATGGAGTTATTTCGGTTGCGATCTCCAATGATCAGAAGTTCATTATCTCCGGAAGTAATGATAACTCTATCAAAGTCTGGGATTTCCAGACTGGAAGTTGTATTCGGACATTAAGTGGACATTCCTATGGAGTTATTTCGGTTGCGATATCAAATGATCAGAAGTTCATGATCTCCGGAAGTTGAGATAACTCTATCAAAGTCTGGGATTTCCAGACTGGAAGTTGTATTCGGACATTAAGTGGACATTCCTCTGAAGTTTATTCTGTTGCGATATCAAATGGACAGAAGTTCATTATCTCCGGAAGTAATGATAACTCTATCAAAGTCTGGGATTTCCAGACTGGAAGTTGTACTCGGACATTAAGTGGACATTCCTCTTATGTTTATTCGGTTGCGATCTCCAATGATCAGAAGTTCATTATCTCCGGAAGTTGAGATAACTCTATCAAAGTCTGGGATTTCCAGACTGGAAGTTGTATTCGGACATTAAGTGGACATTCCTATGGAGTTACTTCGATGGCGATCTCCAATGATCAGAAGTTCATGATCTCCGGAAGTAATGATAACTCTATCAAAGTCAGGGATTTCCAGACTGGAAGTTGTACTCGGACATTAAGTGGACATTCCTCTTATGTTTATTCGGTTGCGATCTCCAATGATCAGAAGTTCATTATCTCCGGAAGTTATGATAACTCTATCAAAGTCTGGGATTTCCAGACTGGAAGTTGTACTCGGACATTAAGTGGACATTCCTCTTATGTTTATTCGGTTGCGATCTCCAATGATCAGAAGTTCATTATCTCCGGAAGTTGAGATAACTCTATCAAAGTCTGGGATTTCCAGACTGGAAGTTGTATTCGGACATTAAGTGGACATTCCTCTGAAGTTTATTCGGTTGCGATATCAAATGGACAGAAGTTCATGATCTCCGGAAGTTGAGATAACTCTATCAAAGTCTGGGATTTCCAGACTGGAAGTTGTATTCGGACATTAAGTGGACATTCCTATGGAGTTACTTCGATGGCGATCTCCAATGATCAGAAGTTCATGATCTCCGGAAGTAATGATAACTCTATCAAAGTCAGGGATTTCCAGACTGGAAGTTGTACTCGGACATTAAGTGGACATTCCTCTTATGTTTATTCGGTTGCGATCTCCAATGATCAGAAGTTCATTATCTCCGGAAGTTATGATAACTCTATCAAAGTCTGGGATTTCCAGACTGGAAGTTGTACTCGGACATTAAGTGGACATTCCTCTTATGTTTATTCGGTTGCGATCTCCAATGATCAGAAGTTCATTATCTCCGGAAGTTGAGATAACTCTATCAAAGTCTGGGATTTCCAGACTGGAAGTTGTATTCGGACATTAAGTGGACATTCCTCTGAAGTTTATTCGGTTGCGATATCAAATGGACAGAAGTTCATGATCTCCGGAAGTTGAGATAACTCTATCAAAGTCTGGGATTTCCAGACTGGAAGTTGTATTCGGACATTAAGTGGACATTCCTATGGAGTTACTTCGATGGCGATCTCCAATGATCAGAAGTTCATGATCTCCGGAAGTAATGATAACTCTATCAAAGTCTGGGATTTCCAGACTGGAAGTTGTACTCGGACATTAAGTGGACATTCCTCTTATGTTTATTCGGTGGCGATCTCCAATGATCAGAAGTTCATGATCTCCGGAAGTTATGACAACTCTATCAAAGTCTGGGATTTCCAGACTGGAAGTTGTATTCGGACATTAAGTGGACATTCCTATGGAGTTACTTCGATGGCGATCTCCAATGATCAGAAGTTCATGATCTCCGGAAGTAATGATAACTCTATCAAAGTCAGGGATTTCCAGACTGGAAGTTGTACTCGGACATTAAGTGGACATTCCTCTTATGTTTATTCGGTTGCGATCTCCAATGATCAGAAGTTCATGATCTCCGGAAGTTATGATAACTCTATCAAAGTCTGGGATTTCCAGACTGGAAGTTGTATTCGGACATTAAGTGGACATTCCTCTTATGTTTATTCGGTGGCGATCTCCAATGATCAGAAGTTCATTATCTCCGGAAGTTGAGATAACTCTATCAAAGTCTGGGATTTCCAGACTGGAAGTTGTATTCGGACATTAAGTGGACATTCCTATGGAGTTACTTCGATGGCGATCTCCAATGATCAGAAGTTCATGATCTCCGGAAGTAATGATAACTCTATCAAAGTCTGGGATTTCCAGACTGGAAGTTGTACTCGGACATTAAGTGGACATTCCTCTTATGTTTATTCGGTTGCGATCTCCAATGATCAGAAGTTCATTATCTGCGGAAGTTATGATAACTCTATCAAAGTCTGGGATTTCCAGACTGGAAGTTGTATTCGGACATTAAGTGGCCATTCCTCTTATGTTTATTCGGTTGCGATCTCCAATGATCAGAAGTTCATTATCTGCGGAAGTTATGATAACTCTATCAAAGTCTGGGATTTCCAGACTGGAAGTTGTACTCGGACATTAAGTGGACATTCCTCTGGAGTTATTTCGGTTGCGATCTCCAATGATCAGAAGTTCATTATCTCCGGAAGTAATGATAACTCTATCAAAGTCTGGGATTTCCAGACTGGAAGTTGTATTCGGACATTAAGTGGACATTCCTATGGAGTTACTTCGATGGCGATCTCCAATGATCAGAAGTTCATTATCTCCGGAAGTTATGATAACTCTATCAAAGTCTGGGATTTCCAGACTGGAAGTTGTATTCGGACATTAAGTGGACATTCCTATGGAGTTATTTCGGTTGCGATCTCCAATGATCAGAAGTTCATGATCTCCGGAAGTAATGACAACTCTATCAAAGTCTGGGATTTCCAGACTGGAAGTTGTACTCGGACATTAAGTGGACATTCCTCTTATGTTTATTCGGTGGCGATCTCCAATGATCAGAAGTTCATTATCTCCGGAAGTAATGATAACTCTATCAAAGTCTGGGATTTCCAGACTGGAAGTTGTATTCGGACATTAAGTGGACATTCCTCTTATGTTTATTCGGTGGCGATCTCCAATGATCAGAAGTTCATTATCTCCGGAAGTAATGATAACTCTATCAAAGTCTGGGATTTCCAGACTGGAAGTTGTATTCGGACATTAAGTGGACATTCCTATGGAGTTATTTCGGTTGCGATATCAAATGATCAGAAGTTCATGATCTCCGGAAGTTGAGATAACTCTATCAAAGTCTGGGATTTCCAGACTGGAAGTTGTATTCGGACATTAAGTGGACATTCCTCTTATGTTTATTCGGTTGCGATCTCCAATGATCAGAAGTTCATTATCTCCGGAAATAGAGATAACTCTATCAAAGTCTGGGATTTCCAGACTGGAAGTTGTATTCGGACATTAAGTGGACATTCCTATGGAGTTACTTCGATGGCGATCTCCAATGATCAGAAGTTCATTATCTCCGGAAGTAATGATAACTCTATCAAAGTCTGGGATTTCCAGACTGGAAGTTGTACTCGGACATTAAGTGGACATTCCTCTTATGTTTATTCGGTGGCGATCTCCAATGATCAGAAGTTCATTATCTGCGGAAGTTATGATAACTCTATCAAAGTCTGGGATTTCCAGACTGGAAGTTGTACTCGGACATTAAGTGGACATTCCTCTGGAGTTATTTCGGTTGCGATCTCCAATGATCAGAAGTTCATTATCTCCGGAAGTAATGATAACTCTATCAAAGTCTGGGATTTCCAGACTGGAAGTTGTATTCGGACATTAAGTGGCCATTCCTCTTATGTTTATTCGGTTGCGATCTCCAATGATCAGAAGTTCATTATCTCCGGAAGTAATGATAACTCTATCAAAGTCTGGGATTTCCAAACTGGAAATTGTATTCGGACATTAAGTGGACATTCCTATGGATTTACTTCGATGGCGATCTCCAATGATCAGAAGTTCATGATCTCCGGAAGTAATGATAACTCTATCAAAGTCTGGGATTTCCAGACTGGAAGTTGTATTCGGACATTAAGTGGACATTCCTATGGAGTTATTTCGGTTGCGATCTCCAATGATCAGAAGTTCATTATCTCCGGAAGTAATGATAACTCTATCAAAGTCTGGGATTTCCAGACTGGAAGTTGTACTCGGACATTAAGTGGACATTCCTCTTATGTTTATTCGGTTGCGATCTCCAATGATCAGAAGTTCATTATCTCCGGAAGTAATGATAACTCTATCAAAGTCTGGGATTTCCAGACTGGAAGTTGTATTCGGACATTAAGTGGACATTCCTCTTAAGTTTATTCGGTTGCGATATCAAATGGACAGAAGTTCATTATCTCCGGAAGTAATGATAACTCTATCAAAGTCTGGGATTTCCAGACTGGAAGTTGTACTCGGACATTAAGTGGACATTCCTCTTATGTTTATTCGGTTGCGATCTCCAATGATCAGAAGTTCATTATCTCCGGAAGTTGAGATAACTCTATCAAAGTCTGGGATTTCCAGACTGGAAGTTGTATTCGGACATTAAGTGGACATTCCTCTTATGTTTATTCGGTGGCGATATCAAATGATCAGAAGTTCATGATCTCCGGAAGTTATGACAACTCTATCAAAGTCTGGGATTTCCAGACTGGAAGTTGTATTCGGACATTAAGTGGACATTCCTATGGAGTTATTTCGGTTGCGATCTCCAATGATCAGAAGTTCATGATCTCCGGAAGTAATGATAACTCTATCAAAGTCTGGGATTTCCAGACTGGAAGTTGTATTCGGACATTAAGTGGACATTCCTATGGAGTTATTTCGGTTGCGATATCAAATGATCAGAAGTTCATGATCTCCGGAAGTTGAGATAACTCTATCAAAGTCTGGGATTTCCAGACTGGAAGTTGTATTCGGACATTAAGTGGACATTCCTCTGAAGTTTATTCGGTTGCGATATCAAATGGACAGAAGTTCATTATCTCCGGAAGTAATGATAACTCTATCAAAGTCTGGGATTTCCAGACTGGAAGTTGTACTCGGACATTAAGTGGACATTCCTCTTATGTTTATTCGGTTGCGATCTCCAATGATCAGAAGTTCATTATCTCCGGAAGTTGAGATAACTCTATCAAAGTCTGGGATTTCCAGACTGGAAGTTGTATTCGGACATTAAGTGGACATTCCTCTTATGTTTATTCGGTGGCGATCTCCAATGATCAGAAGTTCATGATCTCCGGAAGTAATGATAACTCTATCAAAGTCAGGGATTTCCAGACTGGAAGTTGTACTCGGACATTAAGTGGACATTCCTCTTATGTTTATTCGGTGGCGATCTCCAATGATCAGAAGTTCATTATCTCCGGAAGTTATGATAACTCTATCAAAGTCTGGGATTTCCAGACTGGAAGTTGTACTCGGACATTAAGTGGACATTCCTCTTATGTTTATTCGGTTGCGATCTCCAATGATCAGAAGTTCATGATCTCCGGAAGTTGAGATAACTCTATCAAAGTCTGGGATTTCCAGACTGGAAGTTGTATTCGGACATTAAGTGGACATTCCTATGGAGTTACTTCGATGGCGATCTCCAATGATCAGAAGTTCATGATCTCCGGAAGTAATGATAACTCTATCAAAGTCAGGGATTTCCAGACTGGAAGTTGTACTCGGACATTAAGTGGACATTCCTCTTATGTTTATTCGGTTGCGATCTCCAATGATCAGAAGTTCATGATCTCCGGAAGTTATGATAACTCTATCAAAGTCTGGGATTTCCAGACTGGAAGTTGTACTCGGACATTAAGTGGACATTCCTCTTATGTTTATTCGGTTGCGATCTCCAATGATCAGAAGTTCATTATCTCCGGAAGTTGAGATAACTCTATCAAAGTCTGGGATTTCCAGACTGGAAGTTGTATTCGGACATTAAGTGGACATTCCTCTTATGTTTATTCGGTTGCGATCTCCAATGATCAGAAGTTCATGATCTCCGGAAGTAATGATAACTCTATCAAAGTCTGGGATTTCCAGACTGGAAGTTGTACTCGGACATTAAGTGGACATTCCTCTTATGTTTATTCGGTGGCGATCTCCAATGATCAGAAGTTCATGATCTCCGGAAGCTATGATAACTCTATCAAAGTCTGGGATTTCCAGACTGGAAGTTGTATTCGGACATTAAGTGGACATTCCTATGGAGTTATTTCGGTTGCGATATCAAATGGACAGAAGTTCATTATCTCCGGAAGTAATGATAACTCTATCAAAGTCTGGGATTTCCAGACTGGAAGTTGTATTCGGACATTAAGTGGACATTCCTCTTATGTTTATTCGGTTGCGATCTCCAATGATCAGAAGTTCATTATCTCCGGAAGTTATGATAACTCTATCAAAGTCTGGGATTTCCAGACTGGAAGTTGTACTCGGACATTAAGTGGACATTCCTCTTATGTTTATTCGGTGGCGATCTCCAATGATCAGAAGTTCATGATCTCCGGAAGTTATGATAACTCTATCAAAGTCTGGGATTTCCAGACTGGAAGTTGTATTCGGACATTAAGTGGACATTCCTCTGGAGTTATTTCGGTTGCGATATCAAATGGACAGAAGTTCATTATCTCCGGAAGTAATGATAACTCTATCAAAGTCTGGGATTTCCAGACTGGAAGTTGTATTCGGACATTAAGTGGACATTCCTCTTATGTTTATTCGGTTGCGATCTCCAATGATCAGAAGTTCATTATCTCCGGAAGTTATGATAACTCTATCAAAGTCTGGGATTTCCAGACTGGAAGTTGTACTCGGACATTAAGTGGACATTCCTCTTATGTTTATTCGGTGGCGATCTCCAATGATCAGAAGTTCATTATCTCCGGAAGTAAGATAACTCTATCAAAGTCTGGGATTTCCAGACTGGAAGTTGTACTCGGACATTAAGTGGACATTCCTCTTATGTTTATTCGGTGGCGATCTCCAATGATCAGAAGTTCATTATCTGCGGAAGTTATGATAACTCTATCAAAGTCTGGGATTTCCAGACTGGAAGTTGTATTCGGACATTAAGTGGACATTCCTCTTATGTTTATTCGGTTGCGATCTCCAATGATCAGAAGTTCATTATCTGCGGAAGTTGAGATAACTCTATCAAAGTCTGGGATTTCCAGACTGGAAGTTGTATTCGGACATTAAGTGGACATTCCTCTTATGTTTATTCGGTGGCGATCTCCAATGATCAGAAGTTCATGATCTCCGGAAGTTGAGATAACTCTATCAAAGTCTGGGATTTCCAGACTGGAAGTTGTATTCGGACATTAAGTGGACATTCCTCCTATGTTTATTCGGTGGCGATCTCCAATGATCAGAAGTTCATGATCTCCGGAAGTGAGATAACTCTATCAAAGTCTGGGATTTCCAGACTGGAAGTTGTACTCGGACATTAAGTGGACATTCCTCTTATGTTTATTCGGTGGCGATCTCCAATGATCAGAAGTTCATTATCTCCGGAAGTTGGAGATAACTCTATCAAAGTCTGGGATTTCCAGACTGGAAGTTGTATTCGGACATTAAGTGGACATTCCTCTGGAGTTATTTCGGTTGCGATCTCCAATGACAGAAGTTCATTATCTCCGGAAGTTGAGATAACTCTATCAAAGTCTGGGATTTCCAGACTGGAAGTTGTATTCGGACATTAAGTGGACATTCCTCTTATGTTTATTCGGTGGCGATCTCCAATGATCAGAAGTTCATTATCTCCGGAAGTTGAGATAACTCTATCAAAGTCTGGGATTTCCAGACTGGAAGTTGTACTCGGACATTAAGTGGACATTCCTCTTATGTTTATTCGGTTGCGATCTCCAATGATCAGAAGTTCATTATCTCCGGAAGTTGAGATAACTCTATCAAAGTCTGGGATTTCCAGACTGGAAGTTGTACTCGGACATTAAGTGGACATTCCTCTTATGTTAATTCGGTTGCGATCTCCAATGATCAGAAGTTCATTATCTCCGGAAATAGAGATAACTCTATCAAAGTCTGGGATTTCCAGACTGGAAGTTGTATTCGGACATTAAGTGGACATTCCTCTGGAGTTTATTCGGTTGCGATCTCCAATGATCAGAAGTTCATTATCTCCGGAAGTTATGATAACTCTATCAAAGTCTGGGATTTCCAGACTGGAAGTTGTATTCGGACATTAAGTGGACATTCCTCTGGAGTTAATTCGGTTGCGATCTCCAATGATCAGAAGTTCATTATCTCCGGAAGTAATGATAACTCTATCAAAGTCTGGGATTTCCAGACTGGAAGTTGTATTCGGACATTAAGTGGACATTCCTCTGGAGTTTATTCGGTGGCGATCTCCAATGATCAGAAGTTCATTATCTCCGGAAGTAGAGATAACTCTATCAAAGTCTGGGATTTCCAGACTGGAAGTTGTATTCGGACATTAAGTGGACATTCCTCTTAAGTTAATTCGGTTGCGATCTCCAATGATCAGAAGTTCATTATCTCCGGAAGTTGAGATAACTCTATCAAAGTCTGGGATTTCCAGACTGGAAGTTGTATTCGGACATTAAGTGGACATTCCTCTTAGTTTATTCGGTGGCGATCTCCAATGATCAGAAGTTCATTATCTGCGGAAGTAGAGATAACTCTATCAAAGTCTGGGATTTCCAGACTGGAAGTTGTATTCGGACATTAAGTGGACATTCCTCTTAAGTTTATTCGGTTGCGATCTCCAATGATCAGAAGTTCATTATCTCCGGAAGTAGAGATAACTCTATCAAAGTCTGGGATTTCCAGACTGGAAGTTGTATTCGGACATTAAGTGGACATTCCTCTTAAGTTTATTCGGTGGCGATCTCCAATGATCAGAAGTTCATTATCTCCGGAAGTTATGATAACTCTATCAAAGTCTGGGATTTCCAGACTGGAAGTTGTATTCGGACATTAAGTGGACATTCCTCTTATGTTTATTCGGTTGCGATCTCCAATGATCAGAAGTTCATTATCTCCGGAAGTTGAGATAACTCTATCAAAGTCTGGGATTTCCAGACTGGAAGTTGTACTCGGACATTAAGTGGACATTCCTCTTATGTTTATTCGGTGGCGATCTCCAATGATCAGAAGTTCATTATCTCCGGAAGTTCATTATCTTGAGATAACTCTATCAAAGTCTGGGATTTCCAGACTGGAAGTTGTACTCGGACATTAAGTGGACATTCCTCTTATGTTTATTCGGTGGCGATCTCCAATGATCAGAAGTTCATTATCTCCGGAAGTTGAGATAACTCTATCAAAGTCTGGGATTTCCAGACTGGAAGTTGTACTCGGACATTAAGTGGACATTCCTCTTATGTTTATTCGGTGGCGATCTCCAATGATCAGAAGTTCATTATCTCCGGAAGTTGAGATAACTCTATCAAAGTCTGGGATTTCCAGACTGGAAGTTGTACTCGGACATTAAGTGGACATTCCTCTTTAGTTTATTCGGTGGCGATCTCCAATGATCAGAAGTTCATTATCTGCGGAAGTAGAGATAACTCTATCAAAGTCTGGGATTTCCAGACTGGAAGTTGTATTCGGACATTAAGTGGACATTCCTCTGAAGTTAATTCGGTTGCGATCTCCAATGATCAGAAGTTCATTATCTCCGGAAGTTGAGATAACTCTATCAAAGTCTGGGATTTCCAGACTGGAAGTTGTACTCGGACATTAAGTGGACATTCCTCTTTAGTTTATTCGGTGGCGATCTCCAATGATCAGAAGTTCATTATCTGCGGAAGTAGAGATAACTCTATCAAAGTCTGGGATTTCCAGACTGGAAGTTGTATTCGGACATTAAGTGGACATTCCTCTGAAGTTAATTCGGTTGCGATCTCCAATGATCAGAAGTTCATTATCTCCGGAAGTTGAGATAACTCTATCAAAGTCTGGGATTTCCAGACTGGAAGTTGTACTCGGACATTAAGTGGACATTCCTCTTTAGTTTATTCGGTGGCGATCTCCAATGATCAGAAGTTCATTATCTGCGGAAGTAGAGATAACTCTATCAAAGTCTGGGATTTCCAGACTGGAAGTTGTATTCGGACATTAAGTGGACATTCCTCTGAAGTTAATTCGGTTGCGATCTCCAATGATCAGAAGTTCATTATCTCCGGAAGTTGAGATAACTCTATCAAAGTCTGGGATTTCCAGACTGGAAGTTGTACTCGGACATTAAGTGGACATTCCTCTTATGTTTATTCGGTGGCGATCTCCAATGATCAGAAGTTCATTATCTCCGGAAGTAGAGATAAATCTATCAAAGTCTGGGATTTCCAGACTGGAAGTTGTACTCGGACATTAAGTGGACATTCCTCTTATGTTTATTCGGTGGCGATCTCCAATGATCAGAAGTTCATTATCTCCGGAAGTTGAGATAACTCTATCAAAGTCTGGTATTTCCAGACTGGAAGTTGTACTCGGACATTAAGTGGACATTCCTCTTAAGTTAATTCGGTTGCGATCTCCAATGATCAGAAGTTCATTATCTCCGGAAGTAGAGATAACTCTATCAAAGTCTGGGATTTCCAGACTGGAAGTTGTACTCGGACATTAAGTGGACATTCCTCTTATGTTTATTCGGTGGCGATCTCCAATGATCAGAAGTTCATTATCTCCGGAAGTTGAGATAACTCTATCAAAGTCTGGGATTTCCAGACTGGAAGTTGTATTCGGACATTAAGTGGACATTCCTCTTATGTTTATTCGGTGGCGATCTCCAATGATCAGAAGTTCATTATCTCCGGAAGTGGAGATAACTCTATCAAAGTCTGGGATTTCCAGACTGGAAGTTGTACTCGGACATTAAGTGGACATTCCTCTTATGTTTATTCGGTTGTGATCTCCAATGATCAGAAGTTCATTATCTCCGGAAGTAATGATAACTCTATCAAAGTCTGGGATTTCCAGACTGGAAGTTGTATTCGGACATTAAGTGGACATTCCTCTTATGTTTATTCGGTTGCGATCTCCAATGATCAGAAGTTCATTATCTCCGGAAGTGAGATAACTCTATCAAAGTCTGGGATTTCCAGACTGGAAGTTGTATTCGGACATTAAGTGGACATTCCTCTTATGTTTATTCGGTGGCGATATCAAATGATCAGAAGTTCATTATCTCCGGAAGTTATGATAAATCTATCAAAGTCTGGGATTTCCAGACTGGAAGTTGTACTCGGACATTAAGTGGACATTCCTCTTATGTTTATTCGGTTGCGATCTCCAATGATCAGAAGTTCATGATCTCCGGAAGTGGAGATAACTCTATCAAAGTCTGGGATTTCCAGACTGTAAGTTGTACTCGGACATTTAGTGGACATTCCTCTTGAGTTTATTCGGTTGCGATCTCCAATGATCAGAAGTTCATTATCTCCGGAAGTTTAGATAACTCTATCAAAATCTGGGATTTCCAGACTGGAAGTTGTATTCGGACATTAAGTGGACATTCCTCTGGAGTTTATTCGGTGGCGATCTCCAATGATCAGAAGTTCATTATCTCCGGAAGTAGAGATAACTCTATCAAAGTCTGGGATTTCCAGACTGGAAGTTGTACTCGGACATTAAGTGGACATTCCTCTGGAGTTTATTCGGTGGCGATCTCCAATGATCAGAAGTTCATTATCTCCGGAAGTAGAGATAACTCTATCAAAGTCTGGGATTTCCAGACTGGAAGTTGTATTCGGACATTAAGTGGACATTCCTCTGGAGTTTATTCGGTGGCGATCTCCAATGATCAGAAGTTCATT
The DNA here is from genome assembly GCA_946699065.1 of Loxodes magnus. Taxonomy (NCBI): domain Eukaryota; phylum Ciliophora; class Karyorelictea; order Loxodida; family Loxodidae; genus Loxodes; species Loxodes magnus. Next base: position 61,268 of record CAMPDV010001549.1, read on the forward strand.
ATCTCCGGAAGTTGAGATAACTCTATCAAAGTCTGGGATTTCCAGACTGGAAGTTGTATTCGGACATTAAGTGGACATTCCTCTTATGTTTATTCGGTGGCGATCTCCAATGATCAGAAGTTCATTATCTCCGGAAGTGGAGATAACTCTATCAAAGTCTGGGATTTCCAGACTGGAAGTTGTATTCGGACATTAAGTGGACATTCCTCTTATGTTTATTCGGTTGCGATATCAAATGGACAGAAGTTCATTATCTCCGGAAGTTGAGATAACTCTATCAAAGTCTGGGATTTCCAGACTGGAAGTTGTATTCGGACATTAAGTGGACATTCCTCTGGAGTTTATTCGGTGGCGATCTCCAATGATCAGAAGTTCATTATCTCCGGAAGTTATGACAACTCTATCAAAGTCTGGGATTTCCAGACTGGAAGTTGTATTCGGACATTAAGTGGACATTCCTCTTATGTTTATTCGGTGGCGATCTCCAATGATCAGAAGTTCATTATCTGCGGAAGTTGAGATAACTCTATCAAAGTCTGGGATTTCCAGACTGGAAGTTGTATTCGGACATTAAGTGGACATTCCTCTTATGTTTATTCGGTGGCGATCTCCAATGATCAGAAGTTCATTATCTGCGGAAGTAGAGATAACTCTATCAAAGTCTGGGATTTCCAGACTGGAAGTTGTATTCGGACATTAAGTGGACATTCCTCTGAAGTTAATTCGGTTGCGATCTCCAATGATCAGAAGTTCATTATCTGCGGAAGTAGAGATAACTCTATCAAAGTCTGGGATTTCCAGACTGGAAGTTGTATTCGGACATTAAGTGGACATTCCTCTGGAGTTTATTCGGTGGCGATCTCCAATGATCAGAAGTTCATTATCTCCGGAAGTAGAGATAACTCTATCAAAGTCTGGGATTTCCAGACTGGAAGTTGTATTCGGACATTAAGTGGACATTCCTCGTAAGTTAATTCGGTTGCGATCTCCAATGATCAGAAGTTCATTATCTGCGGAAGTTGAGATAACTCTATCAAAGTCTGGGATTTCCAGACTGGAAGTTGTACTCGGACATTAAGTGGACATTCCTCTTATGTTTATTCGGTGGCGATCTCCAATGATCAGAAGTTCATTATCTGCGGAAGTAGAGATAACTCTATCAAAGTCTGGGATTTCCAGACTGGAAGTTGTATTCGGACATTAAGTGGACATTCCTCTGAAGTTAATTCGGTTGCGATCTCCAATGATCAGAAGTTCATTATCTCCGGAAGTAGAGATAACTCTATCAAAGTCTGGGATTTCCAGACTGGAAGTTGTACTCGGACATTAAGTGGACATTCCTCTTATGTTTATTCGGTGGCGATATCAAATGATCAGAAGTTCATTATCTCCGGAAGTAGAGATAACTCTATCAAAGTCTGGGATTTCCAGACTGGAAGTTGTACTCGGACATTAAGTGGACATTCCTCTTATGTTTATTCGGTTGCGATCTCCAATGATCAGAAGTTCATTATCTCCGGAAGTTGAGATAACTCTATCAAAGTCTGGGATTTCCAGACTGGAAGTTGTACTCGGACATTAAGTGGACATTCCTCTTATGTTTATTCGGTGGCGATCTCCAATGATCAGAAGTTCATTATCTCCGGAAGTTGAGATAACTCTATCAAAGTCTGGGATTTCCAGACTGGAAGTTGTACTCGGACATTAAGTGGACATTCCTCTTATGTTTATTCGGTGGCGATCTCCAATTATCAGAAGTTCATTATCTCCGGAAGTAGAGATAACTCTATCAAAGTCTGGGATTTCCAGACTGGAAGTTGTACTCGGACATTAAGTGGACATTCCTATGGAGTTACTTCGGTTGCAATCTCCAATTATCAGAAGTTCATTATCTCCGGAAGTTATGACAACTCTATCAAAGTCTGGGATTTCCAGACTGGAAGTTGTATTCGGACATTAAGAAGACATTCCTCTTATGTTTATTCGGTGGCGATCTCCAATGATCAGAAGTTCATTATCTCCGGAAGTAGAGATAACTCAATCAAAGTCTGGGATTTCCAGACTGGAAGTTGTACTCGGACATTAAGTGGACATTCCTCTTATGTTTATTCGGTTGCGATCTCCAATGATCAGAAGTTCATTATCTCCGGAAGTTGAGATAACTCTATCAAAGTCTGGGATTTCCAGACTGGAAGTTGTACTCGGACATTAAGTGGACATTCCTCTTATGTTTATTCGGTGGCGATCTCCAATGATCAGAAGTTCATTATCTCCGGAAGTTGAGATAACTCTATCAAAGTCTGGGATTTCCAGACTGGAAGTTGTACTCGGACATTAAGTGGACATTCCTCTTATGTTTATTCGGTGGCGATCTCCAATGATCAGAAGTTCATTATCTCCGGAAGTAGAGATAACTCTATCAAAGTCTGGGATTTCCAGACTGGAAGTTGTACTCGGACATTAAGTGGACATTCCTCTTATGTTTATTCGGTTGCGATCTCCAATGATCAGAAGTTCATTATCTGCGGAAGTGGAGATAACTCTATCAAAGTCTGGGATTTCCAGACTGGAAGTTGTACTCGGACATTAAGTGGACATTCCTCTTATGTTTATTCGGTGGCGATATCAAATGATCAGAAGTTCATTATCTCCGGAAGTAGAGATAACTCTATCAAAGTCTGGGATTTCCAGACTGGAAGTTGTACTCGGACATTAAGTGGACATTCCTCTAATGTTTATTCGGTGGCGATCTCCAATGATCAGAAGTTCATTATCTCCGGAAGTTGAGATAACTCTATCAAAGTCTGGGATTTCCAGACTGGAAGTTGTACTCGGACATTAAGTGGACATTTCTCTTATGTTTATTCGGTGGCGATCTCCAATGATCAGAAGTTCATTATCTCCGGAAGTTGAGATAACTCTATCAAAGTCTGGGATTTCCAGACTGGAAGTTGTATTCGGACATTAAGTGGACATTCCTCTTATGTTTATTCGGTTGCGATCTCCAATGATCAGAAGTTCATTATCTCCGGAAGTTATGATAACTCTATCAAAGTCTGGGATTTCCAGACTGGAAGTTGTATTCGGACATTAAGTGGACATTCCTCTTATGTTTATTCGGTGGCGATCTCCAATGATCAGAAGTTCATTATCTCCGGAAGTTGAGATAACTCTATCAAAGTCTGGGATTTCCAGACTGGAAGTTGTATTCGGACATTAAGTGGACATTCCTCTTATGTTTATTCGGTGGCGATATCAAATGATCAGAAGTTCATTATCTCCGGAAGTTGAGATAACTCTATCAAAGTCTGGGATTTCCAGACTGGAAGTTGTATTCGGACATTAAGTGGACATTCCTCTGGAGTTTATTCGGTGGCGATCTCCAATGATCAGAAGTTCATTATCTCCGGAAGTTGAGATAACTCTATCAAAGTCTGGGATTTCCAGACTGGAAGTTGTATTCGGACATTAAGTGGACATTCCTCTTATGTTTATTCGGTGGCGATCTCCAATGATCAGAAGTTCATTATCTGCGGAAGTAGAGATAACTCTATCAAAGTCTGGGATTTCCAGACTGGAAGTTGTATTCGGACATTAAGTGGACATTCCTCTGGAGTTTATTCGGTGGCGATCTCCAATGATCAGAAGTTCATTATCTGCGGAAGTAGAGATAACTCTATCAAAGTCTGGGATTTCCAGACTGGAAGTTGTACTCGGACATTAAGTGGACATTCCTCTTATGTTTATTCGGTGGCGATCTCCAATGATCAGAAGTTCATTATCTCCGGAAGTTGAGATAACTCTATCAAAGTCTGGGATTTCCAGACTGGAAGTTGTATTCGGACATTAAGTGGACATTCCTCTTATGTTTATTCGGTTGCGATCTCCAATGATCAGAAGTTCATTATCTCCGGAAGTGGAGATAACTCTATCAAAGTCTGGGATTTCCAGACTGGAAGTTGTATTCGGACATTAAGTGGACATTCCTCTTATGTTTATTCGGTTGCGATCTCCAATGATCAGAAGTTCATTATCTCCGGAAGTTGAGATAACTCTATCAAAGTCTGGGATTTCCAGACTGGAAGTTGTACTCGGACATTAAGTGGACATTCCTCTTATGTTTATTCGGTTGCGATCTCCAATGATCAGAAGTTCATTATCTGCGGAAGTAGAGATAACTCTATCAAAGTCTGGGATTTCCAGACTGGAAGTTGTACTCGGACATTAAGTGGACATTCCTCTTATGTTTATTCGGTGGCGATCTCCAATGATCAGAAGTTCATTATCTCCGGAAGTTGAGATAACTCTATCAAAGTCTGGGATTTCCAGACTGGAAGTTGTATTCGGACATTAAGTGGACATTCCTCTTATGTTTATTCGGTTGCGATCTCCAATTATCAGAAGTTCATTATCTCCGGAAGTAATGATAAATCTATCAAAGTCTGGGATTTCCAGACTGGAAGTTGTACTCGGACATTAAGTGGACATTCCTCTGAAGTTAATTCGGTGGCGATCTCCAATGATCAGAAGTTCATTATCTCCGGAAGTAATGATAAATCTATCAAAGTCTGGGATTTCCAGACTGGAAGTTGTATTCGGACATTAAGTGGACATTCCTCTTATGTTTATTCGGTTGCGATCTCCAATGATCAGAAGTTCATTATCTGCGGAAGTGGAGATAACTCTATCAAAGTCTGGGATTTCCAGACTGGAAGTTGTACTCGGACATTAAGTGGACATTCCTCTTATGTTTATTCGGTGGCGATCTCCAATGATCAGAAGTTCATTATCTCCGGAAGTAGAGATAACTCTATCAAAGTCTGGGATTTCCAGACTGGAAGTTGTATTCGGACATTAAGTGGACATTCCTCTTATGTTTATTCGGTGGCGATCTCCAATGATCAGAAGTTCATTATCTCCGGAAGTTGAGATAACTCTATCAAAGTCTGGGATTTCCAGACTGGAAGTTGTACTCGGACATTAAGTGGACATTCCTCTGGAGTTTATTCGGTTGCGATCTCCAATGATCAGAAGTTCATTATCTGCGGAAGTGGAGATAACTCTATCAAAGTCTGGGATTTCCAGACTGGAAGTTGTATTCGGACATTAAGTGGACATTCCTCTTATGTTTATTCGGTTGCGATCTCCAATGATCAGAAGTTCATTATCTGCGGAAGTGGAGATAACTCTATCAAAGTCTGGGATTTCCAGACTGGAAGTTGTACTCGGACATTAAGTGGACATTCCTCTTATGTTTATTCGGTGGCGATCTCCAATGATCAGAAGTTCATTATCTCCGGAAGTTGAGATAACTCTATCAAAGTCTGGGATTTCCAGACTGGAAGTTGTATTCGGACATTAAGTGGACATTCCTCTGAAGTTAATTCGGTTGCGATCTCCAATGATCAGAAGTTCATGATCTCCGGAAGTTGAGATAACTCTATCAAAGTCTGGGATTTCCAGACTGGAAGTTGTACTCGGACATTAAGTGGACATTCCTCTTATGTTTATTCGGTGGCGATCTCCAATGATCAGAAGTTCATTATCTGCGGAAGTAGAGATAACTCTATCAAAGTCTGGGATTTCCAGACTGGAAGTTGTATTCGGACATTAAGTGGACATTCCTCTTATGTTTATTCGGTGGCGATCTCCAATGATCAGAAGTTCATTATCTGCGGAAGTTGAGATAACTCTATCAAAGTCTGGGATTTCCAGACTGGAAGTTGTATTCGGACATTAAGTGGACATTCCTCTTATGTTTATTCGGTGGCGATCTCCAATGATCAGAAGTTCATTATCTCCGGAAGTGGAGATAACTCTATCAAAGTCTGGGATTTCCAGACTGGAAGTTGTACTCGGACATTAAGTGGACATTCCTCTTATGTTTATTCGGTTGCGATCTCCAATGATCAGAAGTTCATTATCTGCGGAAGTTATGATAACTCTATCAAAGTCTGGGATTTCCAGACTGGAAGTTGTACTCGGACATTAAGTGGACATTCCTCTTGAGTTAATTCGGTTGCGATCTCCAATGATCAGAAGTTCATTATCTCCGGAAGTTGAGATAACTCTATCAAAGTCTGGGATTTCCAGACTGGAAGTTGTATTCGGACATTAAGTGGACATTCCTCTTATGTTTATTCGGTTGCGATCTCCAATGATCAGAAGTTCATTATCTGCGGAAGTGGAGATAACTCTATCAAAGTCTGGGATTTCCAGACTGGAAGTTGTATTCGGACATTAAGTGGACATTCCTCTTATGTTTATTCGGTTGCGATCTCCAATGATCAGAAGTTCATTATCTGCGGAAGTGGAGATAACTCTATCAAAGTCTGGGATTTCCAGACTGGAAGTTGTATTCGGACATTAAGTGGACATTCCTCTTATGTTTATTCGGTGGCGATCTCCAATGATCAGAAGTTCATTATCTGCGGAAGTAGAGATAACTCTATCAAAGTCTGGGATTTCCTGACTGGAAGTTGTACTCGGACATTAAGTGGACATTCCTCTTATGTTAATTCGGTTGCGATATCAAATGATCAGAAGTTCATTATCTCCGGAAGTTGAGATAACTCTATCAAAGTCTGGGATTTCCAGACTGGAAGTTGTACTCGGACATTAAGTGGACATTCCTCTTATGTTTATTCGGTTGCGATCTCCAATGATCAGAAGTTCATTATCTGCGGAAGTTATGATAACTCTATCAAAGTCTGGGATTTCCAGACTGGAAGTTGTACTCGGACATTAAGTGGACATTCCTCTTATGTTTATTCGGTTGCGATCTCCAATGATCAGAAGTTCATTATCTCCGGAAGTTGAGATAACTCTATCAAAGTCTGGGATTTCCAGACTGGAAGTTGTACTCGGACATTAAGTGGACATTCCTCTTATGTTTATTCGGTGGCGATCTCCAATGATCAGAAGTTCATTATCTCCGGAAGTAGAGATAACTCTATCAAAGTCTGGGATTTCCAGACTGGAAGTTGTACTCGGACATTAAGTGGACATTCCTCTTATGTTTATTCGGTGGCGATCTCCAATTATCAGAAGTTCATTATCTCCGGAAGTAGAGATAACTCTATCAAAGTCTGGGATTTCCAGACTGGAAGTTGTATTCGGACATTAAGTGGACATTCCTATGGAGTTACTTCGGTTGCAATCTCCAATGATCAAAAGTTCATTATCTCCGGAAGTAATGATAAATCTATCAAAGTCTGGGATTTCCAGACTGGAAGTTGTACTCGGACATTAAGTGGACATTCCTCTTATGTTTATTCGGTGGCGATCTCCAATGATCAGAAGTTCATTATCTCCGGAAGTAGAGATAACTCTATCAAAGTCTGGGATTTCCAGACTGGAAGTTGTACTCGGACATTAAGTGGACATTCCTCTTATGTTTATTCGGTGGCGATCTCCAATGATCAGAAGTTCATTATCTGCGGAAGTAGAGATAACTCTATCAAAGTCTGGGATTTCCAGACTGGAAGTTGTATTCGGACATTAAGTGGACATTCCTCTTATGTTTATTCGGTGGCGATCTCCAATGATCAGAAGTTCATTATCTCCGGAAGTAGAGATAAATCTATCAAAGTCTGGGATTTCCAGACTGGAAGTTGTATTCGGACATTAAGTGGACATTCCTCTGGAGTTTATTCGGTGGCGATCTCCAATGATCAGAAGTTCATTATCTGCGGAAGTAGAGATAACTCTATCAAAGTCTGGGATTTCCAGACTGGAAGTTGTACTCGGACATTAAGTGGACATTCCTCTGAAGTTAATTCGGTGGCGATCTCCAATGATCAGAAGTTCATTATCTCCGGAAGTAATGATAACTCTATCAAAGTCTGGGATTTCCAGACTGGAAGTTGTATTCGGACATTAAGTGGACATTCCTCTTATGTTTATTCGGTGGCGATCTCCAATGATCAGAAGTTCATTATCTCCGGAAGTTATGATAACTCTATCAAAGTCTGGGATTTCCAGACTGGAAGTTGTATTCGGACATTAAGTGGACATTCCTCTTATGTTTATTCGGTTGCGATCTCCAATTATCAGAAGTTCATTATCTCCGGAAGTTGAGATAACTCTATCAAAGTCTGGGATTTCCAGACTGGAAGTTGTATTCGGACATTAAGTGGACATTCCTCTTATGTTTATTCGGTGGCGATCTCCAATGATCAGAAGTTCATTATCTCCGGAAGTAGAGATAACTCTATCAAAGTCTGGGATTTCCAGACTGGAAGTTGTACTCGGACATTAAGTGGACATTCCTCTTATGTTTATTCGGTGGCGATCTCCAATGATCAGAAGTTCATTATCTCCGGAAGTAGAGATAACTCTATCAAAGTCTGGGATTTCCAGACTGGAAGTTGTACTCGGACATTAAGTGGACATTCCTCTTATGTTTATTCGGTGGCGATCTCCAATGATCAGAAGTTCATTATCTGCGGAAGTAGAGATAACTCTATCAAAGTCTGGGATTTCCAGACTGGAAGTTGTATTCGGACATTAAGTGGACATTCCTCTTATGTTTATTCGGTGGCGATCTCCAATGATCAGAAGTTCATTATCTGCGGAAGTAGAGATAACTCTATCAAAGTCTGGGATTTCCTGACTGGAAGTTGTACTCGGACATTAAGTGGACATTCCTCTTATGTTAATTCGGTTGCGATATCAAATGATCAGAAGTTCATTATCTCCGGAAGTTGAGATAACTCTATCAAAGTCTGGGATTTCCAGACTGGAAGTTGTACTCGGACATTAAGTGGACATTCCTCTTATGTTTATTCGGTTGCGATCTCCAATGATCAGAAGTTCATTATCTGCGGAAGTAGAGATAACTCTATCAAAGTCTGGGATTTCCAGACTGGAAGTTGTACTCGGACATTAAGTGGACATTCCTCTTATGTTTATTCGGTTGCGATCTCCAATGATCAGAAGTTCATTATCTCCGGAAGTTGAGATAACTCTATCAAAGTCTGGGATTTCCAGACTGGAAGTTGTACTCGGACATTAAGTGGACATTCCTCTTATGTTTATTCGGTGGCGATCTCCAATGATCAGAAGTTCATTATCTCCGGAAGTAGAGATAACTCTATCAAAGTCTGGGATTTCCAGACTGGAAGTTGTACTCGGACATTAAGTGGACATTCCTCTTATGTTTATTCGGTGGCGATCTCCAATTATCAGAAGTTCATTATCTCCGGAAGTAGAGATAACTCTATCAAAGTCTGGGATTTCCAGACTGGAAGTTGTATTCGGACATTAAGTGGACATTCCTATGGAGTTACTTCGGTTGCAATCTCCAATGATCAAAAGTTCATTATCTCCGGAAGTTATGACAACTCTATCAAAGTCTGGGATTTCCAGACTGGAAGTTGTATTCGGACATTAAGTGGACATTCCTCTTATGTTTATTCGGTGGCGATCTCCAATGATCAGAAGTTCATTATCTGCGGAAGTAGAGATAACTCTATCAAAGTCTGGGATTTCCAGACTGGAAGTTGTACTCGGACATTAAGTGGACATTCCTCTTATGTTTATTCGGTGGCGATCTCCAATGATCAGAAGTTCATTATCTGCGGAAGTAGAGATAACTCTATCAAAGTCTGGGATTTCCAGACTGGAAGTTGTATTCGGACATTAAGTGGACATTCCTCTTATGTTTATTCGGTGGCGATCTCCAATGATCAGAAGTTCATTATCTCCGGAAGTAGAGATAAATCTATCAAAGTCTGGGATTTCCAGACTGGAAGTTGTATTCGGACATTAAGTGGACATTCCTCTGGAGTTTATTCGGTGGCGATCTCCAATGATCAGAAGTTCATTATCTGCGGAAGTAGAGATAACTCTATCAAAGTCTGGGATTTCCAGACTGGAAGTTGTACTCTGACATTAAGTGGACATTCCTCTGAAGTTAATTCGGTGGCGATCTCCAATGATCAGAAGTTCATTATCTCCGGAAGTAATGATAACTCTATCAAAGTCTGGGATTTCCAGACTGGAAGTTGTATTCGGACATTAAGTGGACATTCCTCTTATGTTTATTCGGTGGCGATCTCCAATGATCAGAAGTTCATTATCTCCGGAAGTTATGATAACTCTATCAAAGTCTGGGATTTCCAGACTGGAAGTTGTATTCGGACATTAAGTGGACATTCCTCTTATGTTTATTCGGTTGCGATCTCCAATTATCAGAAGTTCATTATCTCCGGAAGTTGAGATAACTCTATCAAAGTCTGGGATTTCCAGACTGGAAGTTGTACTCGGACATTAAGTGGACATTCCTCTTATGTTTATTCGGTGGCGATCTCCAATGATCAGAAGTTCATTATCTCCGGAAGTTGAGATAACTCTATCAAAGTCTGGGATTTCCAGACTGGAAGTTGTACTCGGACATTAAGTGGACATTCCTCTTATGTTTATTCGGTGGCGATCTCCAATGATCAGAAGTTCATTATCTGCGGAAGTAGAGATAACTCTATCAAAGTCTGGGATTTCCAGACTGGAAGTTGTACTCGGACATTAAGTGGACATTCCTCTTATGTTTATTCGGTGGCGATCTCCAATGATCAGAAGTTCATTATCTCCGGAAGTTGAGATAACTCTATCAAAGTCTGGGATTTCCAGACTGGAAGTTGTATTCGGACATTAAGTGGACATTCCTCTTATGTTTATTCGGTGGCGATCTCCAATGATCAGAAGTTCATTATCTGCGGAAGTAGAGATAACTCTATCAAAGTCTGGGATTTCCAGACTGGAAGTTGTACTCGGACATTAAGTGGACATTCCTTTGGAGTTTATTCGGTTGCGATCTCCAATGATCAGAAGTTCATTATCTCCGGAAGTTGAGATAAATCTATCAAAGTCTGGGATTTCCAGACTGGAAGTTGTATTCGGACATTAAGTGGACATTCCTCTGGAGTTTATTCGGTGGCGATCTCCAATTATCAGAAGTTCATTATCTCCGGAAGTAGAGATAACTCTATCAAAGTCTGGGATTTCCAGACTGGAAGTTGTACTCGGACATTAAGTGGACATTCCTCTTATGTTTATTCGGTGGCGATCTCCAATGATCAGAAGTTCATTATCTCCGGAAGTAGAGATAACTCTATCAAAGTCTGGGATTTCCAGACTGGAAGTTGTATTCGGACATTAAGTGGACATTCCTCTGGAGTTTATTCGGTGGCGATCTCCAATGATCAGAAGTTCATTATCTGCGGAAGTAGAGATAACTCTATCAAAGTCTGGGATTTCCAGACTGGAAGTTGTACTCGGACATTAAGTGGACATTCCTCTTATGTTTATTCGGTGGCGATCTCCAATGATCAGAAGTTCATGATCTCCGGAAGTGGAGATAACTCTATCAAAGTCTGGGATTTCCAGACTGGAAGTTGTACTCGGACATTAAGTGGACATTCCTCTTATGTTTATTCGGTTGCGATCTCCAATGATCAGAAGTTCATTATCTGCGGAAGTAGAGATAAATCTATCAAAGTCTGGGATTTCCAGACTGGAAGTTGTACTCGGACATTAAGTGGACATTCCTCTGGAGTTTATTCGGTGGCGATCTCCAATGATCAGAAGTTCATTATCTGCGGAAGTAGAGATAACTCTATCAAAGTCTGGGATTTCCAGACTGGAAGTTGTATTCGGACATTAAGTGGACATTCCTCTTTAGTTTATTCGGTGGCGATCTCCAATGATCAGAAGTTCATGATCTCCGGAAGTTATGACAACTCTATCAAAGTCTGGGATTTCCAGACTGGAAGTTGTATTCGGACATTAAGTGGACATTCCTCTTTAGTTTATTCGGTGGCGATCTCCAATTATCAGAAGTTCATTATCTCCGGAAGTAGAGATAACTCTATCAAAGTCTGGGATTTCCAGACTGGAAGTTGTACTCGGACATTAAGTGGACATTCCTCTGGAGTTTATTCGGTTGCGATCTCCAATGATCAGAAGTTCATTATCTCCGGAAGTAGAGATAAATCTATCAAAGTCTGGGATTTCCAGACTGGAAGTTGTATTCGGACATTAAGTGGACATTCCTCTTATGTTTATTCGGTGGCGATCTCCAATGATCAGAAGTTCATTATCTCCGGAAGTAGAGATAACTCTATCAAAGTCTGGGATTTCCAGACTGGAAGTTGTATTCGGACATTAAGTGGACATTCCTCTGGAGTTTATTCGGTGGCGATCTCCAATGATCAGAAGTTCATTATCTCCGGAAGTAGAGATAACTCTATCAAAGTCTGGGATTTCCAGACTGGAAGTTGTACTCGGACATTAAGTGGAAATTCCTCTTTAGTTTATTCGGTGGCGATCTCCAATGATCAGAAGTTCATGATCTCCGGAAGTTGAGATAACTCTATCAAAGTCTGGGATTTCCAGACTGGAAGTTGTATTCGGACATTAAGTGGACATTCCTCTGGAGTTTATTCGGTGGCGATCTCCAATGATCAGAAGTTCATGATCTGCGGAAGTAGAGATAACTCTATCAAAGTCTGGGATTTCCAGACTGGAAGTTGTACTCTGACATTAAGTGGACATTCCTCTTATGTTTATTCGGTTGTGATCTCCAATGATCAGAAGTTCATTATCTCCGGAAGTAGAGATAAATCTATCAAAGTCTGGGATTTCCAGACTGGAAGTTGTATTCGGACATTAAGTGGACATTCCTCTTATGTTTATTCGGTGGCGATCTCCAATGATCAGAAGTTCATTATCTGCGGAAGTAGAGATAACTCTATCAAAGTCTGGGATTTCCAGACTGGAAGTTGTATTCGGACATTAAGTGGACATTCCTCTGGAGTTTATTCGGTGGCGATCTCCAATGATCAGAAGTTCATTATCTCCGGAAGTTGAGATAAATCTATCAAAGTCTGGGATTTCCAGACTGGAAGTTGTATTCGGACATTAAGTGGACATTCCTCTTATGTTTATTCGGTGGCGATCTCCAATGATCAGAAGTTCATTATCTCCGGAAGTAGAGATAAATCTATCAAAGTCTGGGATTTCCAGACTGGAAGTTGTATTCGGACATTAAGTGGACATTCCTCTGAAGTTAATTCGGTGGCGATCTCCAATGATCAGAAGTTCATTATCTCCGGAAGTAGAGATAAATCTATCAAAGTCTGGGATTTCCAGACTGGAAGTTGTACTCGGACATTAAGTGGACATTCCTCTTATGTTTATTCGGTGGCGATCTCCAATGATCAGAAGTTCATTATCTCCGGAAGTTGAGATAACTCTATCAAAGTCTGGGATTTCCAGACTGGAAGTTGTACTCGGACATTAAGTGGACATTCCTCTGGAGTTTATTCGGTGGCGATCTCCAATGATCAGAAGTTCATGAAATCCAAATGATCAGAAGTTCATGAAATCCGGAAGTTGAGATAACTCTATCAAAGTCTGGGATTTCCAGACTGGAAGTTGTATTCGGACATTAAGTGGACATTCCTCTGGAGTTTATTCGGTTGCGATCTCCAATGATCAGAAGTTCATTATCTCCGGAAGTGGAGATAACTCTATCAAAGTCTGGGATTTCCAGACTGGAAGTTGTATTCGGACATTAAGTGGACATTCCTCTTATGTTTATTCGGTTGTGATCTCCAATGATCAGAAGTTCATTATCTCCGGAAGTAGAGATAAATCTATCAAAGTCTGGGATTTCCAGACTGGAAGTTGTATTCGGACATTAAGTGGACATTCCTCTGAAGTTAATTCGGTGGCGATATCAAATGATCAGAAGTTCATTATCTCCGGAAGTAGAGATAACTCTATCAAAGTCTGGGATTTCCAGACTGGAAGTTGTACTCGGACATTAAGTGGACATTCCTCTTATGTTTATTCGGTTGTGATCTCCAATGATCAGAAGTTCATTATCTCCGGAAGTAATGATAACTCTATCAAAGTCTGGGATTTCCAGACTGGAAGTTGTATTCGGACATTAAGTGGACATTCCTATGGAGTTACTTCGATGGCGATCTCCAATGATCAGAAGTTCATGATCTCCGGAAGTTATGATAACTCTATCAAAGTCTGGGATTTCCAGACTGGAAGTTGTACTCGGACATTAAGTGGACATTCCTCTTATGTTTATTCGGTGGCGATCTCCAATGATCAGAAGTTCATTATCTGCGGAAGTAGAGATAACTCTATCAAAGTCTGGGATTTCCAGACTGGAAGTTGTATTCGGACATTAAGTGGACATTCCTCTTATGTTTATTCGGTTGCGATCTCCAATGATCAGAAGTTCATTATCTGCGGAAGTAGAGATAAATCTATCAAAGTCTGGGATTTCCAGACTGGAAGTTGTATTCGGACATTAAGTGGACATTCCTCTTATGTTTATTCGGTTGCGATCTCCAATGATCAGAAGTTCATTATCTCCGGAAGTAATGATAACTCTATCAAAGTCTGGGATTTCCAGACTGGAAGTTGTATTCGGACATTAAGTGGACATTCCTATGGAGTTACTTCGATGGCGATCTCCAATGATCAGAAGTTCATGATCTCCGGAAGTTATGATAACTCTATCAAAGTCTGGGATTTCCAGACTGGAAGTTGTACTCGGACATTAAGTGGACATTCCTCTTATGTTTATTCGGTGGCGATCTCCAATGATCAGAAGTTCATTATCTGCGGAAGTAGAGATAACTCTATCAAAGTCTGGGATTTCCAGACTGGAAGTTGTATTCGGACATTAAGTGGACATTCCTCTTATGTTTATTCGGTTGCGATCTCCAATGATCAGAAGTTCATTATCTGCGGAAGTAGAGATAACTCTATCAAAGTCTGGGATTTCCAGACTGGAAGTTGTACTCGGACATTAAGTGGACATTCCTCTTATGTTTATTCGGTGGCGATATCAAATGATCAGAAGTTCATTATCTCCGGAAGTAGAGATAAATCTATCAAAGTCTGGGATTTCCAGACTGGAAGTTGTATTCGGACATTAAGTGGACATTCCTCTTATGTTTATTCGGTGGCGATCTCCAATGATCAGAAGTTCATTATCTCCGGAAGTAGAGATAACTCTATCAAAGTCTGGGATTTCCAGACTGGAAGTTGTATTCGGACATTAAGTGGACATTCCTCTGGAGTTTATTCGGTGGCGATCTCCAATGATCAGAAGTTCATGATCTCCGGAAGTGGAGATAACTCTATCAAAGTCTGGGATTTCCAGACTGGAAGTTGTACTCTGACATTAAGTGGACATTCCTCTTATGTTTATTCGGTGGCGATCTCCAATGATCAGAAGTTCATTATCTGCGGAAGTAGAGATAAATCTATCAAAGTCTGGGATTTCCAGACTGGAAGTTGTATTCGGACATTAAGTGGACATTCCTCTGGAGTTTATTCGGTGGCGATCTCCAATGATCAGAAGTTCATTATCTGCGGAAGTAGAGATAAATCTATCAAAGTCTGGGATTTCCAGACTGGAAGTTGTACTCTGACATTAAGTGGACATTCCTCTTATGTTTATTCGGTTGCGATATCAAATGATCAGAAGTTCATTATCTCCGGAAGTTATGACAACTCTATCAAAGTCTGGGATTTCCAGACTGGAAGTTGTATTCGGACATTAAGTGGACATTCCTCTTTAGTTTATTCGGTGTCGATCTCCAATGATCAGAAGTTCATGATCTCCGGAAGTGGAGATAACTCTATCAAAGTCTGGGATTTCCAGACTGGAAGTTGTATTCGGACATTAAGTGGACATTCCTCTGGAGTTTATTCGGTGGCGATCTCCAATGATCAGAAGTTCATTATCTCCGGAAGTAGAGATAACTCTATCAAAGTCTGGGATTTCCAGACTGGAAGTTGTATTCGGACATTAAGTGGACATTCCTCTGAAGTTAATTCGGTTGCGATCTCCAATGATCAGAAGTTCATTATCTCCGGAAGTTGAGATAACTCTATCAAAGTCTGGGATTTCCAGACTGGAAGTTGTACTCGGACATTAAGTGGACATTCCTCTGGAGTTTATTCGGTGGCGATATCAAATGATCAGAAGTTCATTATCTCCGGAAGTAATGATAAATCTATCAAAGTCTGGGATTTCCAGACTGGAAGTTGTATTCGGACATTAAGTGGACATTCCTCTTAAGTTAATTCGGTTGCGATCTCCAATGATCAGAAGTTCATTATCTGCGGAAGTTGAGATAACTCTATCAAAGTCTGGGATTTCCAGACTGGAAGTTGTACTCGGACATTAAGTGGACATTCCTCTTATGTTTATTCGGTGGCGATCTCCAATGATCAGAAGTTCATTATCTCCGGAAGTAGAGATAACTCTATCAAAGTCTGGGATTTCCAGACTGGAAGTTGTATTCGGACATTAAGTGGACATTCCTCTTATGTTTATTCGGTTGTGATCTCCAATGATCAGAAGTTCATTATCTCCGGAAGTTGAGATAACTCTATCAAAGTCTGGGATTTCCAGACTGGAAGTTGTACTCGGACATTAAGTGGACATTCCTCTGGAGTTTATTCGGTGGCGATCTCCAATGATCAGAAGTTCATTATCTCCGGAAGTGGAGATAACTCTATCAAAGTCTGGGATTTCCAGACTGGAAGTTGTACTCGGACATTAAGTGGACATTCCTCTTATGTTTATTCGGTTGTGATCTCCAATGATCAGAAGTTCATTATCTCCGGAAGTAGAGATAAATCTATCAAAGTCTGGGATTTCCAGACTGGAAGTTGTATTCGGACATTAAGTGGACATTCCTCTTATGTTTATTCGGTGGCGATCTCCAATGATCAGAAGTTCATTATCTGCGGAAGTAGAGATAACTCTATCAAAGTCTGGGATTTCCAGACTGGAAGTTGTATTCGGACATTAAGTGGACATTCCTCTTATGTTTATTCGGTTGCGATCTCCAATGATCAGAAGTTCATTATCTCCGGAAGTAGAGATAAATCTATCAAAGTCTGGGATTTCCAGACTGGAAGTTGTACTCGGACATTAAGTGGACATTCCTCTTATGTTTATTCGGTGGCGATCTCCAATGATCAGAAGTTCATTATCTCCGGAAGTTGAGATAAATCTATCAAAGTCTGGGATTTCCAGACTGGAAGTTGTATTCGGACATTAAGTGGACATTCCTCTTATGTTTATTCGGTGGCGATCTCCAATGATCAGAAGTTCATTATCTGCGGAAGTAGAGATAACTCTATCAAAGTCTGGGATTTCCAGACTGGAAGTTGTATTCGGACATTAAGTGGACATTCCTCTTTAGTTTATTCGGTGGCGATCTCCAATTATCAGAAGTTCATTATCTCCGGAAGTAGAGATAACTCTATCAAAGTCTGGGATTTCCAGACTGGAAGTTGTACTCGGACATTAAGTGGACATTCCTATGGAGTTACTTCGATGGCGATCTCCAATGATCAGAAGTTCATGATCTCCGGAAGTTATGATAACTCTATCAAAGTCTGGGATTTCCAGACTGGAAGTTGTACTCGGACATTAAGTGGACATTCCTCTTATGTTTATTCGGTGGCGATCTCCAATGATCAGAAGTTCATTATCTGCGGAAGTAGAGATAAATCTATCAAAGTCTGGGATTTCCAGACTGGAAGTTGTATTCGGACATTAAGTGGACATTCCTCTGAAGTTAATTCGGTTGCGATCTCCAATGATCAGAAGTTCATTATCTCCGGAAGTTGAGATAACTCTATCAAAGTCTGGGATTTCCAGACTGGAAGTTGTACTCGGACATTAAGTGGACATTCCTCTGGAGTTTATTCGGTGGCGATATCAAATGATCAGAAGTTCATTATCTCCGGAAGTAATGATAAATCTATCAAAGTCTGGGATTTCCAGACTGGAAGTTGTATTCGGACATTAAGTGGACATTCCTCTTAAGTTAATTCGGTTGCGATCTCCAATGATCAGAAGTTCATTATCTGCGGAAGTTGAGATAACTCTATCAAAGTCTGGGATTTCCAGACTGGAAGTTGTATTCGGACATTAAGTGGACATTCCTCTTAAGTTAATTCGGTTGCGATCTCCAATGATCAGAAGTTCATTATCTGCGGAAGTAGAGATAACTCTATCAAAGTCTGGGATTTCCAGACTGGAAGTTGTATTCGGACATTAAGTGGACATTCCTCTGGAGTTTATTCGGTGGCGATCTCCAATGATCAGAAGTTCATTATCTCCGGAAGTAGAGATAACTCTATCAAAGTCTGGGATTTCCAGACTGGAAGTTGTACTCGGACATTAAGTGGACATTCCTCTTATGTTTATTCGGTTGTGATCTCCAATGATCAGAAGTTCATTATCTCCGGAAGTAGAGATAAATCTATCAAAGTCTGGGATTTCCAGACTGGAAGTTGTATTCGGACATTAAGTGGACATTCCTCTTATGTTTATTCGGTGGCGATCTCCAATGATCAGAAGTTCATTATCTGCGGAAGTAGAGATAACTCTATCAAAGTCTGGGATTTCCAGACTGGAAGTTGTATTCGGACATTAAGTGGACATTCCTCTGGAGTTTATTCGGTGGCGATCTCCAATGATCAGAAGTTCATGATCTCCGGAAGTGGAGATAACTCTATCAAAGTCTGGGATTTCCAGACTGGAAGTTGTACTCGGACATTAAGTGGACATTCCTCTTATGTTTATTCGGTGGCGATCTCCAATGATCAGAAGTTCATTATCTCCGGAAGTTGAGATAAATCTATCAAAGTCTGGGATTTCCAGACTGGAAGTTGTATTCGGACATTAAGTGGACATTCCTCTGGAGTTTATTCGGTGGCGATCTCCAATGATCAGAAGTTCATTATCTGCGGAAGTAGAGATAACTCTATCAAAGTCTGGGATTTCCAGACTGGAAATTGTACTCGGACATTAAGTGGACATTCCTCTGAAGTTAATTCGGTGGCGATCTCCAATGATCAGAAGTTCATGATCTCCGGAAGTGGAGATAACTCTATCAAAGTCTGGGATTTCCAGACTGGAAGTTGTATTCGGACATTAAGTGGACATTCCTCTTATGTTTATTCGGTGGCGATCTCCAATGATCAGAAGTTCATTATCTGCGGAAGTGGAGATAAATCTATCAAAGTCTGGGATTTCCAGACTGGAAGTTGTATTCGGACATTAAGTGGACATTCCTCTTAAGTTAATTCGGTTGCGATATCAAATGATCAGAAGTTCATGATCTCCGGAAGTTATGACAACTCTATCAAAGTCTGGGATTTCCAGACTGGAAGTTGTACTCGGACATTAAGTGGACATTCCTCTGGAGTTTATTCGGTTGCGATATCAAATGATCAGAAGTTCATTATCTCCGGAAGTTGAGATAACTCTATCAAAGTCTGGGATTTCCAGACTGGAAGTTGTATTCGGACATTAAGTGGACATTCCTCTTAAGTTAATTCGGTTGCGATATCAAATGATCAGAAGTTCATTATCTCCGGAAGTTATGACAACTCTATCAAAGTCTGGGATTTCCAGACTGGAAGTTGTATTCGGACATTAAGTGGACATTCCTCTGGAGTTTATTCGGTGGCGATCTCCAATGATCAGAAGTTCATGATCTCCGGAAGTGGAGATAACTCTATCAAAGTCTGGGATTTCCAGACTGGAAGTTGTACTCGGACATTAAGTGGACATTCCTCTTATGTTTATTCGGTTGTGATCTCCAATGATCAGAAGTTCATGATCTCCGGAAGTTGAGATAACTCTATCAAAGTCTGGGATTTCCAGACTGGAAGTTGTACTCGGACATTAAGTGGACATTCCTCTTATGTTTATTCGGTGGCGATCTCCAATGATCAGAAGTTCATTATCTGCGGAAGTAGAGATAACTCTATCAAAGTCTGGGATTTCCAGACTGGAAGTTGTACTCGGACATTAAGTGGACATTCCTCTGAAGTTAATTCGGTGGCGATCTCCAATGATCAGAAGTTCATTATCTCCAGAAGTTGAGATAACTCTATCAAAGTCTGGGATTTCCAGACTGGAAGTTGTATTCGGACATTAAGTGGACATTCCTCTTATGTTTATTCGGTGGCGATCTCCAATGATCAGAAGTTCATTATCTCCGGAAGTAGAGATAACTCTATCAAAGTCTGGGATTTCCAGACTGGAAGTTGTACTCGGACATTAAGTGGACATTCCTCTTATGTTTATTCGGTGGCGATCTCCAATGATCAGAAGTTCATTATCTGCGGAAGTAGAGATAACTCTATCAAAGTCTGGGATTTCCAGACTGGAAGTTGTATTCGGACATTAAGTGGACATTCCTCTGGAGTTTATTCGGTGGCGATCTCCAATGATCAGAAGTTCATGATCTCCGGAAGTGGAGATAACTCTATCAAAGTCTGGGATTTCCAGACTGGAAGTTGTATTCGGACATTAAGTGGACATTCCTCTTATGTTTATTCGGTGGCGATCTCCAATGATCAGAAGTTCATTATCTGCGGAAGTAGAGATAACTCTATCAAAGTCTGGGATTTCCAGACTGGAAGTTGTACTCGGACATTAAGTGGACATTCCTCTTATGTTTATTCGGTGGCGATCTCCAATGATCAGAAGTTCATTATCTCCGGAAGTGGAGATAACTCTATCAAAGTCTGGGATTTCCAGACTGGAAGTTGTACTCGGACATTAAGTGGACATTCCTCTTATGTTTATTCGGTGGCGATCTCCAATGATCAGAAGTTCATTATCTGCGGAAGTAGAGATAACTCTATCAAAGTCTGGGATTTCCAGACTGGAAGTTGTATTCGGACATTAAGTGGACATTCCTCTGGAGTTTATTCGGTGGCGATATCAAATGATCAGAAGTTCATTATCTCCGGAAGTAGAGATAACTCTATCAAAGTCTGGGATTTCCAGACTGGAAGTTGTATTCGGACATTAAGTGGACATTCCTCTTATGTTTATTCGGTGGCGATCTCCAATGATCAGAAGTTCATTATCTGCGGAAGTAGAGATAACTCTATCAAAGTCTGGGATTTCCAGACTGGAAGTTGTACTCGGACATTAAGTGGACATTCCTCTTATGTTTATTCGGTGGCGATCTCCAATGATCAGAAGTTCATTATCTGCGGAAGTAGAGATAACTCTATCAAAGTCTGGGATTTCCAGACTGGAAGTTGTACTCGGACATTAAGTGGACATTCCTCTGGAGTTTATTCGGTGGCGATATCAAATGATCAGAAGTTCATTATCTCCGGAAGTGGAGATAACTCTATCAAAGTCTGGGATTTCCAGACTGGAAGTTGTACTCGGACATTAAGTGGACATTCCTCTTATGTTTATTCGGTGGCGATCTCCAATGATCAGAAGTTCATTATCTGCGGAAGTAGAGATAACTCTATCAAAGTCTGGGATTTCCAGACTGGAAGTTGTACTCGGACATTAAGTGGACATTCCTCTGAAGTTAATTCGGTGGCGATCTCCAATGATCAGAAGTTCATTATCTCCAGAAGTTGAGATAACTCTATCAAAGTCTGGGATTTCCAGACTGGAAGTTGTATTCGGACATTAAGTGGACATTCCTCTTATGTTTATTCGGTGGCGATCTCCAATGATCAGAAGTTCATTATCTCCGGAAGTAGAGATAACTCTATCAAAGTCTGGGATTTCCAGACTGGAAGTTGTACTCGGACATTAAGTGGACATTCCTCTTATGTTTATTCGGTGGCGATCTCCAATGATCAGAAGTTCATTATCTGCGGAAGTAGAGATAACTCTATCAAAGTCTGGGATTTCCAGACTGGAAGTTGTATTCGGACATTAAGTGGACATTCCTCTGGAGTTTATTCGGTGGCGATCTCCAATGATCAGAAGTTCATGATCTCCGGAAGTGGAGATAACTCTATCAAAGTCTGGGATTTCCAGACTGGAAGTTGTATTCGGACATTAAGTGGACATTCCTCTTATGTTTATTCGGTGGCGATCTCCAATGATCAGAAGTTCATTATCTGCGGAAGTAGAGATAACTCTATCAAAGTCTGGGATTTCCAGACTGGAAGTTGTATTCGGACATTAAGTGGACATTCCTCTGGAGTTTATTCGGTTGCGATCTCCAATGATCAGAAGTTCATTATCTCCGGAAGTGGAGATAACTCTATCAAAGTCTGGGATTTCCAGACTGGAAGTTGTACTCGGACATTAAGTGGACATTCCTCTTATGTTTATTCGGTGGCGATCTCCAATGATCAGAAGTTCATTATCTGCGGAAGTTGAGATAACTCTATCAAAGTCTGGGATTTCCAGACTGGAAGTTGTACTCGGACATTAAGTGGACATTCCTCTTATTTTTATTCGGTTGCGATCTCCAATGATCAGAAGTTCATTATCTCCGGAAGTTATGACAACTCTATCAAAGTCTGGGATTTCCAGACTGGAAGTTGTATTCGGACATTAAGTGGACATTCCTCTTATGTTTATTCGGTTGCGATCTCCAATGATAAAAAGTTCATTATCTCCGGAAGTGGAGATAACTCTATCAAAGTCTGGGATTTCCAGACTGGAAGTTGTACTCGGACATTAAGTGGACATTCCTCTTATGTTTATTCGGTGGCGATCTCCAATGATCAGAAGTTCATTATCTGCGGAAGTAGAGATAAATCTATCAAAGTCTGGGATTTCCAGACTGGAAGTTGTACTCGGACATTAAGTGGACATTCCTCTTATGTTTATTCGGTTGTGATCTCCAATGATCAGAAGTTCATTATCTCCGGAAGTAGAGATAACTCTATCAAAGTCTGGGATTTCCAGACTGGAAGTTGTATTCGGACATTAAGTGGACATTCCTCTGGAGTTTATTCGGTGGCGATCTCCAATGATCAGAAGTTCATGATCTCCGGAAGTGGAGATAACTCTATCAAAGTCTGGGATTTCCAGACTGGAAGTTGTATTCGGACATTAAGTGGACATTCCTCTTATGTTTATTCGGTTGTGATCTCCAATGATCAGAAGTTCATTATCTCCGGAAGTAGAGATAAATCTATCAAAGTCTGGGATTTCCAGACTGGAAGTTGTATTCGGACATTAAGTGGACATTCCTCTTAAGTTAATTCGGTTGCGATCTCCAATGATCAGAAGTTCATTATCTGCGGAAGTAGAGATAACTCTATCAAAGTCTGGGATTTCCAGACTGGAAGTTGTATTCGGACATTAAGTGGACATTCCTCTGGAGTTTATTCGGTGGCGATCTCCAATGATCAGAAGTTCATGATCTCCGGAAGTGGAGATAACTCTATCAAAGTCTGGGATTTCCAGACTGGAAGTTGTACTCGGACATTAAGTGGACATTCCTATGTAGTTTATTCGGTTGCGATCTCCAATGATCAGAAGTTCATTATCTCCGGAAGTTAGAGATAAATCTATCAAAGTCTGGGATTTCCAGACTGGAAGTTGTATTCGGACATTAAGTGGACATTCCTCTTTAGTTTATTCGGTGGCGATCTCCAATGATCAGAAGTTCATTATCTGCGGAAGTAGAGATAACTCTATCAAAGTCTGGGATTTCCAGACTGGAAGTTGTATTCGGACATTAAGTGGACATTCCTCTGGAGTTTATTCGGTGGCGATCTCCAATGATCAGAAGTTCATGATCTCCGGAAGTAGAGATAAATCTATCAAAGTCTGGGATTTCCAGACTGGAAGTTGTACTCGGACATTAAGTGGACATTCCTCTTATGTTTATTCGGTGGCGATCTCCAATGATCAGAAGTTCATTATCTCCGGAAGTTGAGATAAATCTATCAAAGTCTGGGATTTCCAGACTGGAAGTTGTATTCGGACATTAAGTGGACATTCCTCTGGAGTTTATTCGGTGGCGATCTCCAATGATCAGAAGTTCATTATCTGCGGAAGTAGAGATAACTCTATCAAAGTCTGGGATTTCCAGACTGGAAATTGTACTCGGACATTAAGTGGACATTCCTCTGAAGTTAATTCGGTGGCGATCTCCAATGATCAGAAGTTCATTATCTGCGGAAGTAGAGATAACTCTATCAAAGTCTGGGATTTCCAGACTGGAAATTGTACTCGGACATTAAGTGGACATTCCTCTGAAGTTAATTCGGTGGCGATCTCCAATGATCAGAAGTTCATTATCTGCGGAAGTAGAGATAACTCTATCAAAGTCTGGGATTTCCAGACTGGAAGTTGTACTCGGACATTAAGTGGACATTCCTCTTATGTTTATTCGGTGGCGATCTCCAATGATCAGAAGTTCATTATCTGCGGAAGTAGAGATAACTCTATCAAAGTCTGGGATTTCCAGACTGGAAGTTGTATTCGGACATTAAGTGGACATTCCTCTGGAGTTTATTCGGTGGCGATCTCCAATGATCAGAAGTTCATGATCTCCGGAAGTGGAGATAACTCTATCAAAGTCTGGGATTTCCAGACTGGAAGTTGTATTCGGACATTAAGTGGACATTCCTCTTATGTTTATTCGGTGGCGATCTCCAATGATCAGAAGTTCATTATCTGCGGAAGTAGAGATAACTCTATCAAAGTCTGGGATTTCCAGACTGGAAGTTGTATTCGGACATTAAGTGGACATTCCTCTGGAGTTTATTCGGTTGCGATCTCCAATGATCAGAAGTTCATTATCTCCGGAAGTGGAGATAACTCTATCAAAGTCTGGGATTTCCAGACTGGAAGTTGTACTCGGACATTAAGTGGACATTCCTCTTATGTTTATTCGGTGGCGATCTCCAATGATCAGAAGTTCATTATCTGCGGAAGTTGAGATAACTCTATCAAAGTCTGGGATTTCCAGACTGGAAGTTGTACTCGGACATTAAGTGGACATTCCTCTTATTTTTATTCGGTTGCGATCTCCAATGATCAGAAGTTCATTATCTCCGGAAGTTATGACAACTCTATCAAAGTCTGGGATTTCCAGACTGGAAGTTGTATTCGGACATTAAGTGGACATTCCTCTTATGTTTATTCGGTTGCGATCTCCAATGATAAAAAGTTCATTATCTCCGGAAGTGGAGATAACTCTATCAAAGTCTGGGATTTCCCAGACTGGAAGTTGTACTCGGACATTAAGTGGACATTCCTCTGGAGTTTATTCGGTTGCGATCTCCAATGATCAGAAGTTCATTATCTGCGGAAGTAGAGATAACTCTATCAAGTCTGGATTTCCAGACTGGAAGTTGTACTCGGACATTAAGTGGACATTTCCTCTTATGTTTATTCGGTGGTGATCTCAAATGATCAGAAGTTCATGATCTCCGGAAGTGAGATAACTCTATCAAAGTCTGGGATTTCCAGACTGGAAGTTGTACTCGACATTAAGTGGACATTCCTCTGGAGTTAATTCGGTTGCGATCTCCAATGATCAGAAGTTCATTATCTCCGGAAGTTGAGATAACTCTATCAAAGTCTGGGATTTCCAGACTGGAAGTTGTATTCGGACATTAAGTGGACATTCCTCTTAGTTTATTCGGTGGTGATCTCCAATGATCAGAAGTTCATTATCTCCGGAAGTTAGAGATACTCTATCAAAGTCTGGGATTTCCAGACTGGAAGTTGTATTCGGACATTAAGTGGACATTCCTCTTAAGTTAATTCGGTTGCGATCTCCAATGATCAGAAGTTCATTATCTCCGGAAGTTATGACAACTCTATCAAAGTCTGGGATTTCCAGACTGGAAGTTGTATTCGGACATTAAGTGGACATTCCTATGGAGTTATTTCGGTTGCGATCTCCAATGATCAGAAGTTCATGATCTCCGGAAGTTGAGATAACTCTATCAAAGTCTGGGATTTCCAGACTGGAAGTTGTATTCGGACATTAAGTGGACATTCCTCTTATGTTTATTCGGTGGCGATCTCCAATGACAGAAGTTCATGATCTCCGGAAGTTGAGATAACTCTATCAAAGTCTGGGATTTCCAGACTGGAAGTTGTACTCGGACATTAAGTGGACATTCCTCTTATGTTTATTCGGTTGCGATATCAAATGATCAGAAGTTCATTATCTCCGGAAGTTATGACAACTCTATCAAAGTCTGGGATTTCCAGACTGGAAGTTGTATTCGGACATTAAGTGGACATTCCTATGGAGTTATTTCGGTTGCGATCTCCAATGATCAGAAGTTCATTATCTCCGGAAGTTATGACAACTCTATCAAAGTCTGGGATTTCCAGACTGGAAGTTGTATTCGGACATTAAGTGGACATTCCTCTTATGTTTATTCGGTGGCGATCTCCAATGATCAGAAGTTCATGATCTCCGGAAGTTGAGATAACTCTATCAAAGTCTGGGATTTCCAGACTGGAAGTTGTATTCGGACATTAAGTGGACATTCCTCTGAAGTTAATTCGGTGGCGATCTCCAATGATCAGAAGTTCATTATCTCCGGAAGTTATGACAACTCTATCAAAGTCTGGGATTTCCAGACTGGAAGTTGTACTCGGACATTAAGTGGACATTCCTATGTAGTTTATTCGGTGGCGATCTCCAATGATCAGAAGTTCATTATCTCCGGAAGTGGAGATAACTCTATCAAAGTCTGGGATTTCCAGACTGGAAGTTGTATTCGGACATTAAGTGGACATTCCTCTGAAGTTAATTCGGTGGCGATCTCCAATGATCAGAAGTTCATTATCTCCGGAAGTTGAGATAACTCTATCAAAGTCTGGGATTTTCCAGACTGGAAGTTGTATTCGGACATTAAGTGGACATTCCTCTGAAGTTAATTCGGTGGCGATCTCCAATGATCAGAAGTTCATTATCTCCGGAAGTGGAGATAACTCTATCAAAGTCTGGGATTTCCAGACTGGAAGTTGTATTCGGACATTAAGTGGACATTCCTCTGAAGTTAATTCGGTGGCGATCTCCAATGATCAGAAGTTCATTATCTCCGGAAGTTATGACAACTCTATCAAAGTCTGGGATTTCCAGACTGGAAGTTGTACTCGGACATTAAGTGGACATTCCTATGTAGTTTATTCGGTGGCGATCTCCAATGATCAGAAGTTCATTATCTCCGGAAGTGGAGACAACTCTATCAAAGTCTGGGATTTCCAGACTGGAAGTTGTATTCGGACATTAAGTGGACATTCCTCTTATGTTTATTCGGTGGCGATCTCCAATGATCAGAAGTTCATGATCTCCGGAAGTTGAGATAACTCTATCAAAGTCTGGGATTTCCAGACTGGAAGTTGTATTCGGACATTAAGTGGACATTCCTCTTATGTTTATTCGGTTGCGATATCAAATGATCAGAAGTTCATTATCTCCGGAAGTTATGACAACTCTATCAAAGTCTGGGATTTCCAGACTGGAAGTTGTATTCGGACATTAAGTGGACATTCCTATGGAGTTATTTCGGTTGCGATCTCCAATGATCAGAAGTTCATTATCTCCGGAAGTTATGACAACTCTATCAAAGTCTGGGATTTCCAGACTGGAAGTTGTATTCGGACATTAAGTGGACATTCCTCTTATGTTTATTCGGTGGCGATCTCCAATGATCAGAAGTTCATGATCTCCGGAAGTTGAGATAACTCTATCAAAGTCTGGGATTTCCAGACTGGAAGTTGTACTCGGACATTAAGTGGACATTCCTCTTATGTTTATTCGGTGGCGATATCAAATGATCAGAAGTTCATTATCTCCGGAAGTTATGACAACTCTATCAAAGTCTGGGATTTCCAGACTGGAAG
The DNA here is from genome assembly GCA_946699065.1 of Loxodes magnus. Lineage (NCBI taxonomy): Eukaryota > Ciliophora > Karyorelictea > Loxodida > Loxodidae > Loxodes > Loxodes magnus. The sequence goes on from CAMPDV010001549.1 coordinate 88,938, forward strand.
TTGTACTCGGACATTAAGTGGACATTCCTCTTATGTTTATTCGGTGGCGATATCAAATGATCAGAAGTTCATGATCTCCGGAAGTTATGACAACTCTATCAAAGTCTGGGATTTCCAGACTGGAAGTTGTACTCGGACATTAAGTGGACATTCCTATGGAGTTAATTCGGTTGCGATCTCCAATGATCAGAAGTTCATTATCTCCGGAAGTTGAGATAACTCTATCAAAGTCTGGGATTTCCAGACTGGAAGTTGTACTCGGACATTAAGTGGACATTCCTATGTAGTTTATTCGGTGGCGATCTCCAATGATCAGAAGTTCATTATCTCCGGAAGTGGAGATAACTCTATCAAAGTCTGGGATTTCCAGACTGGAAGTTGTATTCGGACATTAAGTGGACATTCCTATGGAGTTATTTCGGTTGCGATCTCCAATGATCAGAAGTTCATTATCTCCGGAAGTTATGACAACTCTATCAAAGTCTGGGATTTCCAGACTGGAAGTTGTATTCGGACATTAAGTGGACATTCCTCTTATGTTTATTCGGTGGCGATCTCCAATGATCAGAAGTTCATTATCTCCGGAAGTTATGACAACTCTATCAAAGTCTGGGATTTCCAGACTGGAAGTTGTACTCGGACATTAAGTGGACATTCCTCTTATGTTTATTCGGTGGCGATATCAAATGATCAGAAGTTCATGATCTCCGGAAGTGGAGATAACTCTATCAAAGTCTGGGATTTCCAGACTGGAAGTTGTACTCGGACATTAAGTGGACATTCCTATGGAGTTAATTCGGTTGCGATCTCCAATGATCAGAAGTTCATTATCTCCGGAAGTTGAGATAACTCTATCAAAGTCTGGGATTTCCAGACTGGAAGTTGTACTCGGACATTAAGTGGACATTCCTATGTAGTTTATTCGGTGGCGATCTCCAATGATCAGAAGTTCATTATCTCCGGAAGTGGAGATAACTCTATCAAAGTCTGGGATTTCCAGACTGGAAGTTGTATTCGGACATTAAGTGGACATTCCTATGGAGTTATTTCGGTTGCGATCTCCAATGATCAGAAGTTCATTATCTCCGGAAGTTATGACAACTCTATCAAAGTCTGGGATTTCCAGACTGGAAGTTGTACTCGGACATTAAGTGGACATTCCTCTTTAGTTTATTCGGTTGCGATCTCCAATGATCAGAAGTTCATTATCTCCGGAAGTTATGACAACTCTATCAAAGTCTGGGATTTCCAGACTGGAAGTTGTACTCGGACATTAAGTGGACATTCCTCTTTAGTTTATTCGGTTGCGATATCAAATGATCAGAAGTTCATTATCTCCGGAAGTAGAGATAACTCTATCAAAGTCTGGGATTTCCAGACTGGAAGTTGTATTCGGACATTAAGTGGACATTCTTCTTAAGTTAATTCGGTGGCGATCTCCAATGATCAGAAGTTCATTATCTCCGGAAGTAATGATAACTCTATCAAAGTCTGGGATTTCCAGACTGGAAGTTGTACTCGGACATTAAGTGGACATTCCTATGGAGTTATTTC
>CAMPDV010001550.1:0-67530 GCA_946699065.1 Loxodes magnus
TGCAAGACTCTTTTTCTTACTTTGCTTCTTCACTTTTCATGCAAATTTAATCAAAAATATCTTTTTGACTTCTAGTATTAACTTTACATAACTGATTGCAAGAGTCTTTTTCTTACTTTTCTTCTTCACTTTTCATGCAAATTTAATCAAAAATATATTTTTGACTTCTAGTATTAACTTTACATAACTGATTGCAAGACTCTTTTTCTTACTTTTCTTCTTCACTTTTCATGCAAATTTAATCAAAAATATCTTTTTGACTTCTAGTATTAACTTTACATAACTGATTGCAAGACTCTTTTTCTTACTTTTCTTCTTCACTTTTCATGCAAATTTAATCAAAAATATCTTTTTGACTTCTAGTATTAACTTTACATAACTGATTGCAAGACTCTTTTTCTTACTTTTCTTCTTCACTTTTCATGCAAATTTAATCAAATATATCTTTTTGACTTCTAGTATTAACTTTACATAACTGATTGCAAGAGTCTTTTTCTTACTTTTCTTCTTCACTTTTCATGCAAATTTAATCAAAAATATCTTTTTGACTTCTAGTATTAACTTTACATAACTGATTGCAAGACTCTTTTTCTTACTTTGCTTCTTCACTTTTCATGCAAATTTAATCAAAAATATCTTTTTGACTTCTAGTATTAACTTTACATAACTGATTGCAAGACTCTTTTTCTTACTTTTCTTCTTCACTTTTCATGCAAATTTAATCAAAAATATCTTTTTCTTACTTTGCTTCTTCACTTTTCATGCAAATTTAATCAAAAATATCTTTTTGACTTCTAGTATTAACTTTACATAACTGATTGCAAGAGTCTTTTTCTTACTTTTCTTCTTCACTTTTCATGCAAATTTAATCAAAAATATCTTTTTGACTTCTAGTATTAACTTTACATAACTGATTGCAAGACTCTTTTTCTTACTTTTCTTCTTCACTTTTCATGCAAATTTAATCAAAAATATCTTTTTGACGTCTAGTATTAACTTTACATAACTGATTGCAAGACTCTTTTTCTTACTTTTCTTCTTCACTTTTCATGCAAATTTAATCAAAAATATCTTTTTGACTTCTAGTATTAACTTTACATAACTGATTGCAAGACTCTTTTTCTTACTTTGCTTCTTCACTTTTCATGCAAATTTAATCAAAAATATCTTTTTGACTTCTAGTATTAACTTTACATAACTGATTGCAAGAGTCTTTTTCTTACTTTTCTTCTTCACTTTTCATGCAAATTTAATCAAAAATATCTTTTTGACTTCTAGTATTAACTTTACATAACTGATTGCAAGAGTCTTTTTCTTACTTTTCTTCTTCACTTTTCATGCAAATTTAATCAAAAATATCTTTTTGACTTCTAGTATTAACTTTACATAACTGATTGCAAGACTCTTTTTCTTACTTTTCTTCTTCACTTTTCATGCAAATTTAATCAAAAATATCTTTTTGACTTCTAGTATTAACTTTACATAACTGATTGCAAGACTCTTTTTCTTACTTTTCTTCTTCACTTTTCATGCAAATTTAATCAAAAATATCTTTTTGACTTCTAGTATTAACTTTACATAACTGATTGCAAGACTCTTTTTCTTACTTTGCTTCTTCACTTTTCATGCAAATTTAATCAAAAATATCTTTTTGACTTCTAGTATTAACTTTACATAACTGATTGCAAGAGTCTTTTTCTTACTTTTCTTCTTCACTTTTCATGCAAATTTAATCAAAAATATCTTTTTGACTTCTAGTATTAACTTTACATAACTGATTGCAAGACTCTTTTTCTTACTTTTCTTCTTCACTTTTCATGCAAATTTAATCAAAAATATCTTTTTGACTTCTAGTATTAACTTTACATAACTGATTGCAAGACTCTTTTTCTTACTTTTCTTCTTCACTTTTCATGCAAATTTAATCAAAAATATCTTTTTGACTTCTAGTATTAACTTTACATAACTGATTGCAAGACTCTTTTTCTTACTTTTCTTCTTCACTTTTCATGCAAATTTAATCAAAAATATCTTTTTGACTTCTAGTATTAACTTTACATAACTGATTGCAAGACTCTTTTTCTTACTTTTCTTCTTCACTTTTCATGCAAATTTAATCAAAAATATCTTTTTGACTTCTAGTATTAACTTTACATAACTGATTGCAAGACTCTTTTTCTTACTTTTCTTCTTCACTTTTCATGCAAATTTAATCAAAAATATCTTTTTGACTTCTAGTATTAACTTTACATAACTGATTGCAAGAGTCTTTTTCTTACTTTTCTTCTTCACTTTTCATGCAAATTTAATCAAAAATATCTTTTTGACTTCTAGTATTAACTTTACATAACTGATTGCAAGACTCTTTTTCTTACTTTTCTTCTTCACTTTTCATGCAAATTTAATCAAAAATATCTTTTTGACTTCTAGTATTAACTTTACATAACTGATTGCAAGAGTCTTTTTCTTACTTTTCTTCTTCACTTTTCATGCAAATTTAATCAAAAATATCTTTTTGACTTCTAGTATTAACTTTACATAACTGATTGCAAGACTCTTTTTCTTACTTTGCTTCTTCACTTTTCATGCAAATTTAATCAAAAATATCTTTTTGACTTCTAGTATTAACTTTACATAACTGATTGCAAGACTCTTTTTCTTACTTTTCTTCTTCACTTTTCATGCAAATTTAATCAAAAATATCTTTTTGACTTCTAGTATTAACTTTACATAACTGATTGCAAGAGTCTTTTTCTTACTTTTCTTCTTCACTTTTCATGCAAATTTAATCAAAAATATCTTTTTGACTTCTAGTATTAACTTTACATAACTGATTGCAAGAGTCTTTTTCTTACTTTTCTTCTTCACTTTTCATGCAAATTTAATCAAAAATATCTTTTTGACTTCTAGTATTAACTTTACATAACTGATTGCAAGACTCTTTTTCTTACTTTTCTTCTTCACTTTTCATGCAAATTTAATCAAAAATATCTTTTTGACTTCTAGTATTAACTTTACATAACTGATTGCAAGACTCTTTTTCTTACTTTGCTTCTTCACTTTTCATGCAAATTTAATCAAAAATATCTTTTTGACTTCTAGTATTAACTTTACATAACTGATTGCAAGACTCTTTTTCTTACTTTTCTTCTTCACTTTTCATGCAAATTTAATCAAAAATATCTTTTTGACTTCTAGTATTAACTTTACATAACTGATTGCAAGACTCTTTTTCTTACTTTGCTTCTTCACTTTTCATGCAAATTTAATCAAAAATATCTTTTTGACTTCTAGTATTAACTTTACATAACTGATTGCAAGAGTCTTTTTCTTACTTTTCTTCTTCACTTTTCATGCAAATTTAATCAAAAATATCTTTTTGACTTCTAGTATTAACTTTACATAACTGATTGCAAGACTCTTTTTCTTACTTTTCTTCTTCACTTTTCATGCAAATTTAATCAAAAATATCTTTTTGACTTCTAGTATTAACTTTACATAACTGATTGCAAGACTCTTTTTCTTACTTTTCTTCTTCACTTTTCATGCAAATTTAATCAAAAATATCTTTTTGACTTCTAGTATTAACTTTACATAACTGATTGCAAGACTCTTTTTCTTACTTTTCTTCTTCACTTTTCATGCAAATTTAATCAAAAATATCTTTTTGACTTCTAGTATTAACTTTACATAACTGATTGCAAGACTCTTTTTCTTACTTTTCTTCTTCACTTTTCATGCAAATTTAATCAAAAATATCTTTTTGACTTCTAGTATTAACTTTACATAACTGATTGCAAGACTCTTTTTCTTACTTTTCTTCTTCACTTTTCATGCAAATTTAATCAAAAATATCTTTTTGACTTCTAGTATTAACTTTACATAACTGATTGCAAGAGTCTTTTTCTTACTTTTCTTCTTCACTTTTCATGCAAATTTAATCAAAAATATCTTTTTGACTTCTAGTATTAACTTTACATAACTGATTGCAAGACTCTTTTTCTTACTTTTCTTCTTCACTTTTCATGCAAATTTAATCAAAAATATCTTTTTGACTTCTAGTATTAACTTTACATAACTGATTGCAAGAGTCTTTTTCTTACTTTTCTTCTTCACTTTTCATGCAAATTTAATCAAAAATATCTTTTTGACTTCTAGTATTAACTTTACATAACTGATTGCAAGACTCTTTTTCTTACTTTGCTTCTTCACTTTTCATGCAAATTTAATCAAAAATATCTTTTTGACTTCTAGTATTAACTTTACATAACTGATTGCAAGACTCTTTTTCTTACTTTGCTTCTTCACTTTTCATGCAAATTTAATCAAAAATATCTTTTTGACTTCTAGTATTAACTTTACATAACTGATTGCAAGAGTCTTTTTCTTACTTTTCTTCTTCACTTTTCATGCAAATTTAATCAAAAATATCTTTTTGACTTCTAGTATTAACTTTACATAACTGATTGCAAGAGTCTTTTTCTTACTTTTCTTCTTCACTTTTCATGCAAATTTAATCAAAAATATCTTTTTGACTTCTAGTATTAACTTTACATAACTGATTGCAAGACTCTTTTTCTTACTTTTCTTCTTCACTTTTCATGCAAATTTAATCAAAAATATCTTTTTGACTTCTAGTATTAACTTTACATAACTGATTGCAAGACTCTTTTTCTTACTTTTCTTCTTCACTTTTCATGCAAATTTAATCAAAAATATCTTTTTGACTTCTAGTATTAACTTTACATAACTGATTGCAAGACTCTTTTTCTTACTTTTCTTCTTCACTTTTCATGCAAATTTAATCAAAAATATCTTTTTGACTTCTAGTATTAACTTTACATAACTGATTGCAAGACTCTTTTTCTTACTTTTCTTCTTCACTTTTCATGCAAATTTAATCAAAAATATCTTTTTGACTTCTAGTATTAACTTTACATAACTGATTGCAAGACTCTTTTTCTTACTTTGCTTCTTCACTTTTCATGCAAATTTAATCAAAAATATCTTTTTGACTTCTAGTATTAACTTTACATAACTGATTGCAAGAGTCTTTTTCTTACTTTTCTTCTTCACTTTTCATGCAAATTTAATCAAAAATATCTTTTTGACTTCTAGTATTAACTTTACATAACTGATTGCAAGACTCTTTTTCTTACTTTTCTTCTTCACTTTTCATGCAAATTTAATCAAAAATATCTTTTTGACTTCTAGTATTAACTTTACATAACTGATTGCAAGACTCTTTTTCTTACTTTTCTTCTTCACTTTTCATGCAAATTTAATCAAAAATATCTTTTTGACTTCTAGTATTAACTTTACATAACTGATTGCAAGACTCTTTTTCTTACTTTTCTTCTTCACTTTTCATGCAAATTTAATCAAAAATATCTTTTTGACTTCTAGTATTAACTTTACATAACTGATTGCAAGACTCTTTTTCTTACTTTTCTTCTTCACTTTTCATGCAAATTTAATCAAAAATATCTTTTTGACTTCTAGTATTAACTTTACATAACTGATTGCAAGACTCTTTTTCTTACTTTTCTTCTTCACTTTTCATGCAAATTTAATCAAAAATATCTTTTTGACTTCTAGTATTAACTTTACATAACTGATTGCAAGAGTCTTTTTCTTACTTTTCTTCTTCACTTTTCATGCAAATTTAATCAAAAATATCTTTTTGACTTCTAGTATTAACTTTACATAACTGATTGCAAGACTCTTTTTCTTACTTTTCTTCTTCACTTTTCATGCAAATTTAATCAAAAATATCTTTTTGACTTCTAGTATTAACTTTACATAACTGATTGCAAGACTCTTTTTCTTACTTTTCTTCTTCACTTTTCATGCAAATTTAATCAAAAATATCTTTTTGACTTCTAGTATTAACTTTACATAACTGATTGCAAGACTCTTTTTCTTACTTTGCTTCTTCACTTTTCATGCAAATTTAATCAAAAATATCTTTTTGACTTCTAGTATTAACTTTACATAACTGATTGCAAGACTCTTTTTCTTACTTTGCTTCTTCACTTTTCATGCAAATTTAATCAAAAATATCTTTTTGACTTCTAGTATTAACTTTACATAACTGATTGCAAGACTCTTTTTCTTACTTTTCTTCTTCACTTTTCATGCAAATTTAATCAAAAATATCTTTTTGACTTCTAGTATTAACTTTACATAACTGATTGCAAGACTCTTTTTCTTACTTTTCTTCTTCACTTTTCATGCAAATTTAATCAAAAATATCTTTTTGACTTCTAGTATTAACTTTACATAACTGATTGCAAGACTCTTTTTCTTACTTTTCTTCTTCACTTTTCATGCAAATTTAATCAAAAATATCTTTTTGACTTCTAGTATTAACTTTACATAACTGATTGCAAGACTCTTTTTCTTACTTTTCTTCTTCACTTTTCATGCAAATTTAATCAAAAATATCTTTTTGACTTCTAGTATTAACTTTACATAACTGATTGCAAGACTCTTTTTCTTACTTTTCTTCTTCACTTTTCATGCAAATTTAATCAAAAATATCTTTTTGACTTCTAGTATTAACTTTACATAACTGATTGCAAGACTCTTTTTCTTACTTTTCTTCTTCACTTTTCATGCAAATTTAATCAAAAATATCTTTTTGACTTCTAGTATTAACTTTACATAACTGATTGCAAGACTCTTTTTCTTACTTTGCTTCTTCACTTTTCATGCAAATTTAATCAAAAATATCTTTTTGACTTCTAGTATTAACTTTACATAACTGATTGCAAGAGTCTTTTTCTTACTTTTCTTCTTCACTTTTCATGCAAATTTAATCAAAAATATCTTTTTGACTTCTAGTATTAACTTTACATAACTGATTGCAAGACTCTTTTTCTTACTTTTCTTCTTCACTTTTCATGCAAATTTAATCAAAAATATCTTTTTGACTTCTAGTATTAACTTTACATAACTGATTGCAAGACTCTTTTTCTTACTTTTCTTCTTCACTTTTCATGCAAATTTAATCAAAAATATCTTTTTGACTTCTAGTATTAACTTTACATAACTGATTGCAAGACTCTTTTTCTTACTTTTCTTCTTCACTTTTCATGCAAATTTAATCAAAAATATCTTTTTGACTTCTAGTATTAACTTTACATAACTGATTGCAAGACTCTTTTTCTTACTTTTCTTCTTCACTTTTCATGCAAATTTAATCAAAAATATCTTTTTGACTTCTAGTATTAACTTTACATAACTGATTGCAAGAGTCTTTTTCTTACTTTTCTTCTTCACTTTTCATGCAAATTTAATCAAAAATATCTTTTTGACTTCTAGTATTAACTTTACATAACTGATTGCAAGACTCTTTTTCTTACTTTTCTTCTTCACTTTTCATGCAAATTTAATCAAAAATATCTTTTTGACTTCTAGTATTAACTTTACATAACTGATTGCAAGACTCTTTTTCTTACTTTTCTTCTTCACTTTTCATGCAAATTTAATCAAAAATATCTTTTTGACTTCTAGTATTAACTTTACATAACTGATTGCAAGACTCTTTTTCTTACTTTTCTTCTTCACTTTTCATGCAAATTTAATCAAAAATATCTTTTTGACTTCTAGTATTAACTTTACATAACTGATTGCAAGACTCTTTTTCTTACTTTTCTTCTTCACTTTTCATGCAAATTTAATCAAAAATATCTTTTTGACTTCTAGTATTAACTTTACATAACTGATTGCAAGAGTCTTTTTCTTACTTTTCTTCTTCACTTTTCATGCAAATTTAATCAAAAATATCTTTTTGACTTCTAGTATTAACTTTACATAACTGATTGCAAGACTCTTTTTCTTACTTTTCTTCTTCACTTTTCATGCAAATTTAATCAAAAATATCTTTTTGACTTCTAGTATTAACTTTACATAACTGATTGCAAGACTCTTTTTCTTACTTTTCTTCTTCACTTTTCATGCAAATTTAATCAAAAATATCTTTTTGACTTCTAGTATTAACTTTACATAACTGATTGCAAGAGTCTTTTTCTTACTTTTCTTCTTCACTTTTCATGCAAATTTAATCAAAAATATCTTTTTGACTTCTAGTATTAACTTTACATAACTGATTGCAAGACTCTTTTTCTTACTTTTCTTCTTCACTTTTCATGCAAATTTAATCAAATATATCTTTTTGTCTTCTAGTATTAACTTTACATAACTGATTGCAAGACTCTTTTTCTTACTTTTCTTCTTCACTTTTCATGCAAATTTAATCAAAAATATATTTTTGACTTCTAGTATTAACTTTATATAACTGATTGCAAGACTCTTTTTCTTACTTTTCTTCTTCACTTTTCATGCAAATTTAATCAAAAATATCTTTTTGACTTCTAGTATTAACTTTACATAACTGATTGCAAGACTCTTTTTCTTACTTTTCTTCTTCACTTTTCATGCAAATTTAATCAAAAATATCTTTTTGACTTCTAGTATTAACTTTACATAACTGATTGCAAGACTCTTTTTCTTACTTTTCTTCTTCACTTTTCATGCAAATTTAATCAAAAATATCTTTTTGACTTCTAGTATTAACTTTACATAACTGATTGCAAGACTCTTTTTCTTACTTTTCTTCTTCACTTTTCATGCAAATTTAATCAAAAATATCTTTTTGACTTCTAGTATTAACTTTACATAACTGATTGCAAGACTCTTTTTCTTACTTTTCTTCTTCACTTTTCATGCAAATTTAATCAAAAATATCTTTTTGACTTCTAGTATTAACTTTACATAACTGATTGCAAGAGTCTTTTTCTTACTTTTCTTCTTCACTTTTCATGCAAATTTAATCAAAAATATCTTTTTGACTTCTAGTATTAACTTTACATAACTGATTGCAAGAGTCTTTTTCTTACTTTTCTTCTTCACTTTTCATGCAAATTTAATCAAAAATATCTTTTTGACTTCTAGTATTAACTTTACATAACTGATTGCAAGACTCTTTTTCTTACTTTTCTTCTTCACTTTTCATGCAAATTTAATCAAAAATATCTTTTTGACTTCTAGTATTAACTTTACATAACTGATTGCAAGACTCTTTTTCTTACTTTTCTTCTTCACTTTTCATGCAAATTTAATCAAAAATATCTTTTTGACTTCTAGTATTAACTTTACATAACTGATTGCAAGACTCTTTTTCTTACTTTTCTTCTTCACTTTTCATGCAAATTTAATCAAAAATATCTTTTTGACTTCTAGTATTAACTTTACATAACTGATTGCAAGACTCTTTTTCTTACTTTTCTTCTTCACTTTTCATGCAAATTTAATCAAAAATATCTTTTTGACTTCTAGTATTAACTTTACATAACTGATTGCAAGAGTCTTTTTCTTACTTTTCTTCTTCACTTTTCATGCAAATTTAATCAAAAATATCTTTTTGACTTCTAGTATTAACTTTACATAACTGATTGCAAGACTCTTTTTCTTACTTTTCTTCTTCACTTTTCATGCAAATTTAATCAAAAATATCTTTTTGACTTCTAGTATTAACTTTATATAACTGATTGCAAGACTCTTTTTCTTACTTTTCTTCTTCACTTTTCATGCAAATTTAATCAAAAATATCTTTTTGACTTCTAGTATTAACTTTACATAACTGATTGCAAGACTCTTTTTCTTACTTTTCTTCTTCACTTTTCATGCAAATTTAATCAAAAATATCTTTTTGACTTCTAGTATTAACTTTACATAACTGATTGCAAGAGTCTTTTTCTTACTTTTCTTCTTCACTTTTCATGCAAATTTAATCAAAAATATCTTTTTGACGTCTAGTATTAACTTTACATAACTGATTGCAAGAGTCTTTTTCTTACTTTTCTTCTTCACTTTTCATGCAAATTTAATCAAAAATATCTTTTTGACTTCTAGTATTAACTTTACATAACTGATTGCAAGACTCTTTTTCTTACTTTTCTTCTTCACTTTTCATGCAAATTTAATCAAAAATATCTTTTTGACGTCTAGTATTAACTTTACATAACTGATTGCAAGAGTCTTTTTCTTACTTTTCTTCTTCACTTTTCATGCAAATTTAATCAAAAATATACTTTTGACGTCTAGTATTAACTTTATATAACTGATTGCAAGACTCTTTTTCTTACTTTTCTTCTTCACTTTTCATGCAAATTTAATCAAAAATATCTTTTTGACTTCTAGTATTAACTTTATATAACTGATTGCAAGACTCTTTTTCTTACTTTTCTTCTTCACTTTTCATGCAAATTTAATCAAAATATCTTTTTGACTTCTAGTATTAACTTTACATAACTGATTGCAAGACTCTTTTTCTTACTTTTCTTCTTCACTTTTCATGCAAATTTAATCAAAAATATCTTTTTGACTTCTAGTATTAACTTTACATAACTGATTGCAAGACTCTTTTTCTTACTTTTCTTCTTCACTTTTCATGCAAATTTAATCAAAAATATCTTTTTGACTTCTAGTATTAACTTTACATAACTGATTGCAAGACTCTTTTTCTTACTTTTCTTCTTCACTTTTCATGCAAATTTAATCAAAAATATCTTTTTGACTTCTAGTATTAACTTTATATAACTGATTGCAAGACTCTTTTTCTTACTTTTCTTCTTCACTTTTCATGCAAATTTAATCAAAAATATCTTTTTGACTTCTAGTATTAACTTTACATAACTGATTGCAAGACTCTTTTTCTTACTTTTCTTCTTCACTTTTCATGCAAATTTAATCAAAAATATCTTTTTGACTTCTAGTATTAACTTTACATAACTGATTGCAAGACTCTTTTTCTTACTTTTCTTCTTCACTTTTCATGCAAATTTAATCAAAAATATCTTTTTGACTTCTAGTATTAACTTTACATAACTGATTGCAAGACTCTTTTTCTTACTTTTCTTCTTCACTTTTCATGCAAATTTAATCAAAAATATCTTTTTGACTTCTAGTATTAACTTTACATAACTGATTGCAAGACTCTTTTTCTTACTTTTCTTCTTCACTTTTCATGCAAATTTAATCAAAAATATCTTTTTGACTTCTAGTATTAACTTTACATAACTTATTGCAAGACTCTTTTTCTTACTTTTCTTCTTCACTTTTCATGCAAATTTAATCAAAAATATCTTTTTGACTTCTAGTATTAACTTTACATAACTGATTGCAAGACTCTTTTTCTTACTTTTCTTCTTCACTTTTCATGCAAATTTAATCAAAAATATCTTTTTGACTTCTAGTATTAACTTTATATAACTGATTGCAAGACTCTTTTTCTTACTTTTCTTCTTCACTTTTCATGCAAATTTAATCAAAAATATCTTTTTGACTTCTAGTATTAACTTTACATAACTGATTGCAAGACTCTTTTTCTTACTTTTCTTCTTCACTTTTCATGCAAATTTAATCAAAAATATCTTTTTGACTTCTAGTATTAACTTTACATAACTGATTGCAAGACTCTTTTTCTTACTTTGCTTCTTCACTTTTCATGCAAATTTAATCAAAAATATCTTTTTGACTTCTAGTATTAACTTTACATAACTGATTGCAAGACTCTTTTTCTTACTTTTCTTCTTCACTTTTCATGCAAATTTAATCAAAAATATCTTTTTGACTTCTAGTATTAACTTTACATAACTGATTGCAAGACTCTTTTTCTTACTTTTCTTCTTCACTTTTCATGCAAATTTAATCAAAAATATCTTTTTGACTTCTAGTATTAACTTTACATAACTGATTGCAAGACTCTTTTTCTTACTTTTCTTTGCTTTTCTAATATCTTAAATCTTTTATATTTATCTTTTTCTTCGTTTATATTTTTTCAATTTTTTTCTCAATTTTACTTTTTTTTGCTCATTTTTATTTTTTATTTTTTTTCTATTTTTTAGCCCACTCAAAAAATTATTCTTTAATTTTTAATTTTTATTATTTGTTCTTTTTTTTCATGTATATTTTTTATCATTTTTTTCTAGTCTATTTAATTTGTTTTCATGATAATTTTTTTATTTTTTTTGATCATTATTAAACTTCATTGCCTTTTTTTAATTTTTTATATTAATTTGATTATTTATCTTTATGATAAATTTCTCATTTTTTTTTCTCACAAATGTTTTTTTAAACTTTTCATATTTTTTTCTTTTACATATGGAAAATATCAGATTTTTTTTTTATTACTTTTTTATTTACACGAGATCTTTTTTTAATTTTAGTGTTTTTTTTTTGTTTTTTACTTTTTATTTACTTTTTTTATTTTATTTGCTTTTTTTTTTCGCTTTCAAAGCTATAAATCACTCTGGGTGATTTTTTAAATTTTTTTATTTAGATTTTTATTTTTATATAATCTATAACTTTTTAAATTTTTTTAAATTTTTTTTATCTTAAAATCTTTTTTTCTTTTTTTGTTCCAAATTCTACTTAAGTGTAAACTCTTAAACCAAAAAGGTATTTTCACTTTTTTCATTTTGATAACATTTTTGTATTTTTCAAATATCTTTATATACATTAAACGAATAAAAAGATCATTTTTAAGGCTTTAGTTTATTAAATTTTTAAAGTTTATTACGTCTGAAAAAAATCTTGTGGTGCAAAAGATTGAAAAAAAAAGGTATTTTTTTCATAGAGTAAAGCTGAACATGATCTTTTATCTCCTTTTTTATAACTCTAAAAAGCTCAAAAATCTTTCATTATCCAAAATCAAAAAAATTATCACATCTCAATTCCAAAAAAAATAAGTAAAACTCAAAATCAAAACATTTCGAAACCAAAATCAAAAATTCTTTCCTCTTTTTTTATTATTCCATTTTTTTCTCAAAATCCTTTTTTTTTTTAATTTATTCTTTCTGACCTTTATCTATTCCGATTTCGCCAGTTTGTTCCGTCCAGGAGCCTCCCTATAGTATAAAACGCTGAGCAAAAAAAGGCTTTCACACTTTTTGCCATTTTCAGGCTTCTAACTCATGCAAATTTTAATCTGCTGCCCTTACAACTGTCGTACACTAAATTTTTCCTATCGTAAAAAAAATAAACGATGCAACTTGAAAAATAATAAAAAAAGATTATAAAAAACGTAACTAAATTAACAATAACGAAATTCACGAGCACATAACTCTAAAAAAATTAATACTATACTATAAAAATTTAAAATTTTTGCACCAACACATAACTCAAAAATTTTTCTAACACTATAAAAAATAGAAATTTTTTGACTAGTACACACTTCGAAAAATTTCGAAACCTAGAAATTTTGAAACCTTTTAGCTCTAGTGCATACTTCAAATTTTTTTTCTAGCACTTGAAAAATTTTTAAAATTTTAGTCTAGTACGTAACTTTAAAATTTTCTAACGCTATAAAATTTAAAATTTTTTAACTCTAGTACGTACCTCAAAAAAATTTCTAACATACGAAAAAATTCAGAATTGCTACAACTTATTTTTTAAAATAAAATTTTACTTTTATTGAAATTAAATAACTAAGTTCAAAAAAGACTTCGAAAAAAAAAATTAAAATTAAAATGTATTAGACTTTACTTATAATAATAATAATAATAATAATAATAAGAAGACTTTACTCAATAAGCATAAAGACTTAATAATTTTTAATTCTTATAATGTAAAAAAATTAAATAGTTTAAATAGTTTAACTCCATAATAGATCACTTGATGTATCTCTATCTGTCCTCGGCACTCATTATATCATTAGTCATTACACAATTCTTAAAACTTAAACCATAGTCAGCATATACTTTGTTCCAGTCAGTCTACTAAATAAATGTGGTGCGTTAAATTTGAACTTACCTGTTATTAACTGTTAGTGTCTACTCCATTCAATATCCTTCCTATATTCCATCTTCGGAAATTGTAGTCTTTTGTTTAAGCTCCACAAAATATACTTTAGTTACTTGATACTAACCATTAGTTGTCCTTAGATAATGATAAACTACCTACACTGTCAGTATGACCCTATAGTACACAGATACACTATCCAGTATTGATATTTCATATTCTTATGGTCTTGTCATAAGATCCAGATAAAATATACTTGTTGTTACTTGAGAATATTACCGAATAAACAGAAGAGGTGTGACCCGATAAGACCTTGGTACATTATTATGTTCTTGAGCTCCATAAACGAATAGTTGAGTCACCAGATCCAGATATGATGTAAGTGGAATCACTAGATATAGCCACAGATGATACTCAAGCTGTGTGACCACTCATGGTCTTACAGGTACCTGTCTTGACGTCCCATAGTCTCACCGTATTATCATAACTTCCCGATACGATGAACTCTGAATCACTGGATATAGCCACAGCATATACATAATGTGTGTGACCACTCATGGTCTTACAGGTACCTGTCTTGACGTCCCATAGTCTCACCGTAGAATCATGACTTCCCGATACGATGAACTCTGAATCACTGGATATAGCCACAGCATATACATAATGTGTGTGACCACTCATGGTCTTACAGGTACCTGTCTTGACGTCCCATAGTCTCACCGTCTTATCATGACTTCCCGATACGATGAACTCTGAATCAAAGGATATAGCCACAGCATATACACAACTAGTGTGACCACTCATGGTCTTACAGGTACCTGTCTTGACGTCCCATAGTCTCACCGTAGAATCATGACTTCCCGATATGATGAACTCTGAATCACTGGATATAGCCACAGATCATACTCAATCTGTGTGACCACTCAATATGTGAGGATGCTCAGTGATTATTGAAGACAGGTTGGTGTTAGAGAAGTCACAGTTGATGAATTTTGTGTTACGGAGATTGGTGGTAGTTAAGTTGGAGTTAGAGAAGTTGCAATTATTGAAGGTGGTGTCAGATAGATCAGCGTTGGAGAGGTCGATGTTTTGGAAGTTTTAATTGGTGAACGCGACGTTTATGAAATTTAACATTGTTAACGAGTTTGAGGCTACTAATTATACACCTTGTTGGGACCTACATAGCTAGATTATTTAATTCAACTTGGCGTGAATTTATTAGTCTGTTATTTATGCTAATTATAATAATATTTAAGTTTTGCTAATCAAACCTGACTTATTTAACGTACTGCTTTTTAAATCTTATATATTGAAATTTGTTTCCTTTATTTAATTCAAAAACTAATTTAAATTTTCAAAAGTTACGTTTGCAAAATCTTAAATCACTTATTTGATAAAGTTTTATTACTCTTAACATACTTAAATTATTTAGTTTTCAAATTTAAAATCATTTTAGAGATTCACTAATTTTTATCCTATTGCTTATACTAACTCTCTGGCTTATACTATTTATTATTCCTTCTATGATAGATCTAACTTAATAAAAGAATCTTTGACTTGAACTTATTATTATTGTTATTATTAATCTATTGCTTGATCTTAATTTTATTACTGAATATTTTAAGATTCTTAATTAAGTTTTTGTTCCTTGATTTAAACATTTGCCTAACCTTTTTAATTATCTATATGGTTTGCTACTTGATTAATACCTCTTGCTACTTATAATTGTTTGAAAAACTTTTCTACTAACTACTCTGTCTTCTTCAACGTTAAGTATTTTCCTTTGGCATTCTCTTTTAAATAGCTGAAGAGATTGAACTGACATGCTTAGATATTGCTTCGTAAAGTTTAAATGTCCATTGGCTATCTCTAATCTCTCTTAAAAATTTCTATCTCTCGTAATAATTACTTGAATTATTCTTAAGCTTGATCATTTTGCCTTTAATTTCCTTATTACTACTCCATTCTTTAAGCTTATAACTATTAAACATTATTTGCATCTTTAATCTAAGATAGACGCTATAATAGATTTTTGATTTTACTATTACTAAGAGAAAACGAGTCTATTAAAGATTTAAATATTTCCTGAACTGATAATGACTGGATATGCTTCATAAACTATGAACTTTCTGAAATAATTTCTCTCACCATAAGTTAGTAATTCTATTTCTAAGAATATTAATCCTGTAATCACTTGAACTACTCATTGATTTGTACTTAATCAATTAATTCATTTAGCTGAATTGGTATGTTTTATTGATCTGGCTCTTAAACTACATGCCCTTGGAACTATTCAGGATTGATGTTAAAAACTTAATTGTGTAAGAAACATTTAATTTCTCTTGCAAGTCGAAAAACTGTGTTAAGACAATTTAAACATGAAATGCAACCACATGGTATTTGCTTAGCTACTCTCTCGTCTTAATCGAATTGCTTTTTACAGTTTGGACACTGATTGTTATCCATTTATAAAGATTAAAAAAAATTTAGTATATAGAAACTAATTATATTGAAATAAAAATTAATAAAATATTTTTATTATTTAAAAAAAAGATTTAACTTAAAAAAAATGTAAACTTTAAAAAAAAATTAAGATAGAATTTAAACACTTAAATTTTATTAAAAATACTTTAGTATTTTTAATAAAAAAAAATTAAAAATAAAAAAAAATTATATGAATTTATAAAATCTTAAAATATAAACAATTAAAAATACAATCCAAGAAATAATATAAAAATCTCTGAAAATACTATAATTAAGAAAAAAAAAGAAATATGATATCATAAAAATTAAACTTGCTATACATAATTATAATATTTTAATGATTTTATTACAAAGCGATAAAAAAATAAAGATAAATAAAAATTATTATAGAGTGCGTAGCACTTTTTTTACGCGCAGGACTTTTATAATTAATATTTCGTATTAAGAAAAATGCTTACGTGATTCTTGTTATAATTTTATTATCATAATGAGATACGTCACCTTCAATAAATCGGAAATATTTTTATTAAAGATGAATCTCGACTCTTAACACAAATGCACTTGTCTTTTTTAAAAAGAATAGTCATTAAGTCTTCAGTAGGCCCTTCATGCAAATGTTAATACTGTTAACGAGAATTCATAAGAAAGTTAGCAATATCTCTTCCTAACTTGTTCACACTTTCCTGTAGTAACAATTTATCGTGAGAGATTACTTGCAATGTAGTATACACTACACCAAAATTTTAATGGTTCTCCATACAACAGTCGACAACCAATTTTTTTTAATATAAATATTATTATAGAAATTTAAAAAATTATAACTATCAACAAAAATATATAATAAATTAATTAAAATACGAAAAAATATTTGTATATATATTCGATGAGAAATGTTTAAAATAAATAATATAAATTAAACAAAAAATGTAGGCTAAAATCAAAAACATCTTTTATAAAACTCATAAATATTATAAGAATAAGTATGAAAATACTATACTTATAACCACGTCATCTTTTAAAAAGAATAATATTCTTATTAAACTTAACAATAACTTCCCAATTAACTAGAAAAAAAACATGAAATGATTTTTGAATATTCGAAACTTTAATATTATAGAATAAGCTTAAAACATAAAAAATAATGCAATACCACAATAAATCGAAGAAATTACAACTTAAAAAAAAGTACAAATATAAACAGATAGTTTAATTCATGTTTAACTTACATTAAGAATTTATAAAGACTAATAACTTACTAAATTAAATAAAATCGAATTATTAACTATTAAAATTTAAATAGGGTGGATAGCCCTTTCCTTTGGATGATGCTTGGAGGTCCAGCAAGTCAACTAAAAAATGAGCTCGGACGGAGGATAAATCGGAGGAATAGAAATCAATTACAAGAGAAGGAAGATGTCAAACTGAAGAACTCTGAATGCCAGGAGGAAACTTTCTTCATTATAGGTCGGGGAAATGTGCCCGTAATCGCATATTGCATCCTATGCTTTGGAAGGAAAAATTACAGGGACATCAGGAAGAGAAAACAAGGACAGATAGAAATTAATATAAGACCTCAAAAAAAATAGAAAATAAGCAAAAATTATAAACTTAAATGGCTATTATAGAGAAAAAACAGAAAAAATGATAATTGAAAAAGGAAATTATCAGAAATCTTAAAAGAAAAAGAAGTAAACTAAATAAAAAATAAATCTGTTTTAGATGATAAAAGGCATATAAATCGACAACATGAGAAAGTTATAAATTAAAAGAAAAAAATAATCGAAGTTTAAAAGAAATCTTTAAAAAAAACAAGTGTAGAAATGAACAACCGATAAAAGATCTAAAAATAAAAAAAATAAAAATAAAAAAAACTATAAATGTTGAAGAAAGAGTTTATGAATGAATTATCCAATCAATTAATTTACGTGGTTTCACCATTGATATTTTGACCACAAATTTAGAGAAAATCAAAAGTAAGAGTATTCTTGGAAATTATCTTATCAGACCAGAATCTTCTAAATTTTTCTTCCAATAGATTCATTATATCCTAATCTGAATAATTAGATTCAATCTCCGTCATTAGGTCTTTTTAAAACAGTAGAATTCTATTTCTGTCTATTACTTTTCCAACTCTTTCATTTATCTTTAGATAGTTAAGCTATCTGTTAGTTTTTTCTGAGGATATCGCAAGTTCCTTTCTACATTTTCTTAAAATTGTTATAAACTTGCTAAATCATATTTTTATTTTTGTCCTCTTGATAAATTATTATAAATTCAAATATGCTCGTTGGATCTTGCTCTATAATCTTAACCATTTTTTTCAAATAAGGAAGAATTTTTTAAATATAACCTCATTTTCTTTTCTCTTATATATCTTTCAGAAAATTTTTAATGTGACAATCTATTTCTTTTCTTTTGATTACTTGTAGAGTTCGTATCAGATTTTCGAATTTTTAATTTCCTCACACTATTTCTTCAAATCTGAGGTTAAGAAGGCTTATTTTTATTAGTTATTACTGATTTTACGTTCGTGAGATTTTCTATTAACTATTCTCTTTCTTCTTTGTATTATCTGCAACTTTCTCCTATAAGGATCTCATCTTTCTATAATTGCAGAATTAGCATGCTTCACTCTCTATTCAATTTCTTTCTTTTATTGCTTATGTTGCTCCATTGCATTTGGCCCGTAGTCTAAATAAGTATCATATTTCCTGTTTTCTGCGTTTGCTGAATCTTGTATAGTTTGGTATTCCTTGTATGAATTGTTCAATTAATTCACTCTAATTTTTTGCAGGTGATCATATTCTACATTCGTGTAATGGAATTTACATCGTTATGGAACTTTATCGCTTTTTATCATTAATTTTTCATCTATTCCTTTTCATTTTTCTTGTATTATTATTTCGTCATTGAGCTGTAGTGCCTCCATTACCTTCCTTGAGTTATGTTTCAAATATATAGTTATTCCTCTTTGTTAATTGACATATTCATCCATCCAATGTTGATTCTTAGTTTAGAAGCAATTTTCTTCTGAACATTAACATACGTTACCACATATATTATTGTAGTTTAAGGAAATGCAGTTCATTCTCCAGGATTTCGTTTTATGCACAAAAAGGTCCATCTATTACAACTCTTAATGATCTAAGCTGCATGATTTCCAATTAATTAATTAATTATTAAAATATTATAGTTTTAATATTTAAGAATATTGAGACATAGTTGCAATAGATATAACTTAGACTATAAATATTAAAAATATGTTGAAAGATAAAAATTTGTAAATGTCAATCAAGCTTCTTCTTGCTCTTTCTCTATCATATATTTTTATTTATTTTTTTGATGAAATTTTTCTTTTTTTCCCTCTAGAAACTCTTCTAACAACTTATCTTGTTGTTTAAACATTTCAAGACGCTTTTTGAGTAATTTTAAATTAAAATTTTTGATTAATTTGTCTATTTTAGGAATTTGATTTTTTGAAAGATGTTTGCTTATATAGTTTTAGTCATAAAGAATTAGTTTCTTTTTGTCTTTTTCTTTAAGAGCTTTATGTATTTCAAATTCCTCAATAATATCTGCATTTTATTAGCAATAAAAAATAAGATCAGTTTCATCAAAATCTTAGCCACATAAGTAAATAATGCTATATCTAACGTTAAGGTAGCGATTACTGAGTTCTTATTGAAAATTATTAAAAAAATTTCTTATTTTATAGATGGAAATAGTCTCTCTAATATAGTGTTTTTTATATTTAGTGTAAGTATTTTCAGGAAATACACTTTAATTATTTTATATTTAGTCTATAATTCTTTTTGCTGTTGGCATAAGTGTATTTCTAGAGAGACATTCCATTAAGAATTTATTTTTTATTTTTTATTCCTTGAGTTTATAAAAATCCATATTATTCTAAACATATGACATGTCTCAAAATTATACAAATCAATACATTTTTTTATATTTTTCTAGTATGGTAAATTAAATTTAGTGCATTTTTCTAATAAAAAAGCAGTGTTTGAGCTAGGATTTTCTTTGCTGTATTATTAGACTTAAGATAGCAAACGTAAAAAATTAGTAAATCGGTCCTGAAGAAAATATATGATTTAGACCCTAGTAAATAGTTGGAAAAGAACTAGATTTTAACAAAATTCATATAATAAAACCTGGAGAAAAATGTAATAGTCGATATGTAATAATGCAGCATAAGACAGAAGAAGATATGAAGAATATATTCAGAGTTCCTTTTTTTAACATTTATAAACATTATATCAGTGATGATCCTAATGAAAGGTGGTATTACTTTAATTAATTATTATTATTATATCAATTTTTAATAAAAGTGCATTAACTTTTGAGTTACCTTATGTGTAAAAGGAAGTCAGTTTAGATAAATAAAGCATGAATCATTGAATGTGAATTCTTAAGATCTAAACGTCTATCTTGAAATAAACCTTTACGATTTTGCTATCTTGCTTTTTATTCCTTTAATTCCAGAAATAGTAACTCACGGAGTAATATCACTTCCATATAAAACTTTAGGCAAAATAAAAGTTCTACAAAGAGTTTTGAAGCTGAGAGGGGATACTAAAACATATTTAGAAAGTATTACAGTAGCTTTTTAAATAACTACTCTGTGTTTGGTAGCTACTTCTGTACAATGTAATTTGTAATTTTATTTTATTCCTAACTAATATCCTAAATAGTTAACTTCATCTTTTTAAGCAATTGAAATTCCATTGAGCTTTAGAGTAATAGAAGGTTAGCTTTCTTTTCATTCATTTTTTTTCAAAAATTCTATTTCTTCACATTTATCTACATTAATTGTAAGTTTTACTCAATCAAAAACTGTAGATGTAGCTTGTAATAATTTTTAAGCATTTTTCTAGAAAGAGGATATTTGGATTAATTCGTAAGCAAAGGCTCGTACTACGAAAGTTTTAGATAATATTTGAAATCCTAATTTATTCTGATTATCTTCTAAATATCTTATAACAATATCATAGAATAAAATTGCAAGTACAGGTGCATGACTACTTCCTTATAATACTCCATTGTTATATTTAATTGTTCTTGTAAGATATCCATCAATTATAAGCTTAGCATCAGCATTATCATGAAAAGATTCTAGTGCCAATATTAGGTCCAAAGGTAACCTTAGTCTTCTAAGATGATACAAAAAGTAATTTCCTAGATATGCTATCAAACATTTTTTCTACATCTATTAAAGTAGCAATTAATTACTTTTTATGAGATCATCTGCGATGCAAGCCTATAATTTACTAAATAGTTCAAATTTGCTAAGTAGTGGAGCGTTTACGAATAAATCCAAATTAGGCTGGATGTAAAGTGTTTCGTTCATAAATATAATGCTAAAATCTTTATGTTAGTGTTTTATCATAAATTTTAAGTAGACAGTTCACGAAAGCGATAGGTCTCATCTACATCAATTACTTTTGTTTCCCTTTTTGAAAATCGGAAGAATGTTTATTTTTTTCATTGTATTAGGTATTTTAAATGTTCTAAGCATGTTATTAATGAAACTTGTAATAATTTAATGCAAATCTTAATCTCCATATTTAATAAGCTCAGCTTTAGACCTTCATTACCTGTAGCTTTATTATTTGCAAGCTAAGATATAATTTTTTTAATTTCAAATCATGTAAAAAGAGGCATTTTTTATATATGACTTAATTCCTAATTTAAGATAAAAAATTTATTTCTAAATATTCCATCTATTTTTCTATTTGAGAAGTAAAAATCTATCTTACTTATTTTTGAATGTTTATCAAAAACGTTGGTTTCTCAATTTTCAATAAATTGCTGTTTTTATTTAAAGTTAAAATTCATCTAATTAAGAATTTTTGGGTTTATTAGATTCTAAGCTTGTTTAAACATTATTTAAGCATTTTTGTTAAGATTTTTATGTTTTTCCTTAGCTTTTTATTTTTTTTCATTTCCAAAATTTGTGAAGATAATGTTTATGAGATTAAATTTTAAGCTAGTAAAGTTTGATAACTTCTTAATTATGACATCAATACAAAGCTAATGCGTTCTAATATTCAATATTATCCATTTTTACTTGAACAAATAACATAGTTAAGTAACTTGGCAATTGATAATAGTTTTTTCTTTAATTTAAGATCCAAGCGCAATCTCAGCATCATAACTAATAAGATCGCAGATGAATTGATACTAATTATCAACATCTTTTTAATAAAGTTACTAGAATTGATAAAATTATCCCAAAAATAGATTTTAATAATAGTTTCTCGTGTTAAAATCCTATAATTTAGAAATTTTAAAGAGTAATCATTATTGTTAATCTTATTCACTTCTTTTTAAATTATAATTAAATGTAATACTTAGTAGAAAATTATCAATATACAAACCCGAATCTTGGATAACTTTATAGTCAACGAAATCATCAGAATTTAAATGTTAAGTTGCCAAGAAGTAATCATTACAATAGCATTAATTATTCGCTCTATGAATAAATGTGTTGGACACATAATCATTTAAAATTATTAATTAATATTTTATAAAATGGATGTTGGCCGCGTCAGACAAGATAGTAGGTAATCTGGTTCAGAGCATACTGCATTGCGAGTAATCTCGCACTAGATGCCACCACGGGGAAGGGTGGATAAGCTCCGTTGAGACATACCTAACTTAACCCGAGGGTTTTCTCTAGCAGTATGAAAGTTTGACTGACGGGCCTTCTTATTACCGACTTAATAACTTCTTTTATTTGGACCTTATTAAAGAAGGCTGAAGCATTTGACTCAAGATTTAAGAATAAATTTTAATAAGAAGATTCCCCATTTAGAGAAGCTGACATGGCTCATCGAACCTCTAGAATTTTAACAAGAAACATGAGAACATTTTTCTTAATATTAATACTGAAAGAGCTGCGCGCCAATGAGGTGCTATGCGTTCTATAATCATTTTTATCTATTTATTTATCTGTTAATTTTTATATTTTAATCTTGAGTTCTTTTACTTCATTTAGAAGTATTTCATTTTATTTTTCAACTTAAAGAGTATCTTAAATATTCATAATATTATTTACTGTTTTTAACTGGTTAGAGAATGAATTATCAAAAGTATCTTACTATGTAGAGGATATTTTTGATACGAATGTTGAAACTGAGGTACTAATCTAGTTTTTTTTATCTATAAATATATTTTTGAATCTTTAGAATTCTTTTTAGTTAATTTCCAGTTCTTAAGAAATTTAGAAGTAATTTTAACGGAATTCGAAGGATCTTGTTAACTGAAGATTAACTACAACTAATTAGTAAAGCTCTTAACAAGTTTATAATATGCTCTACGGATTTGAGTTGAAATGAATCAGGATAAATTTTTAGAAAGTAGTCGAGAATCTGCTTATGCTCATTTAATTAGATGGCAGCTTCTTTATTTTTAGGTAAAGAAGAGTCGTCAAGATTTTAATCCCGCGATATTTAGAAATCATTAATTTTTTTACATTTCCAATTTATTGAAAGAAT
Organism: Loxodes magnus; assembly: GCA_946699065.1. NCBI lineage: Eukaryota > Ciliophora > Karyorelictea > Loxodida > Loxodidae > Loxodes > Loxodes magnus. The sequence goes on from CAMPDV010001550.1 coordinate 23,796, forward strand.
TATTTCCTATAGCTTCCTCTATGAATGGAATACACTCGCTTCCATAACCAAATATTTGATTTATAAAGAATTTTATTATTATAGATGCATTATATAGAGGGATTCTTTTAAAATTGTTATTTTGTTTAAAATTCATGCTTGGGTTTACTGGCATTCCTAGATTCTTTACTCCAGATGTTTTTAATATGAAATATTTTCTAATATCCAAAGACCTAAATACTTAAATTCCTTCACTTTCTCTATTACTATACCTCTTATTGTGATTATCTCTTAATTTTGTCATGTATTACAATTTCATACCATTCATTTTGTTTTGTCCGCAATTTATAAATTATAGAGTTATGATCATTATTATAGTATATCAGTCATATCTTCTAGTTAATCTGGATGAACTAATGGTACAATATCATCAGCATATGCTAGGGCGCCTACGTATCTTACTTCTGTTCCCTATTCAGTTTCAGTCTGTGGTGTAATACCAACTTCTTTTTCTTTAGTTCATTCAATAACTAATTTAATATTATATTATATTGAATAATCTTGGGGGAGCAGACACATCCTTATTTTACTCCGTTTATAGTTTCAAATTCTTCAGAGATAAGATCTCTTATTCTTTATCTTATTCTCTCCTCTTTATATATGTCTGCTAGGATCTTATTTCTCCTTGCATTACTTCGATCTTATTCAGTATTTTTCATAAATCTGATCTAATTACTGAATCAAATGCTTTTTTAATATAAATAAATAGACGATAGTCTCTTGATAGTTATAAAATAGACATTCAAGTAATGTTCTTAAATTGAATATTTGATAAGAGTATGATTTACATGATTAAAATCCGTAATGAAATTCATCATCACATTTTTACAAGTAAAGATTGAATTATTTCAATAGCATGAGATCTATGATTTTAAAAAGATGAATCATAAGCGCTATAAAAGGTATTTACAGGTTCATATGTGTTTACTAATTTGCATAGCAATTTAAAGTAGGATTCTTATTTGCTTTGAATTTTCCGCTATTGAATCATATTATAAATAAATTTACAGTAATTTATATTAAACAAATACTACGACTTTAATAAATTTAATTTAAACTAAGCCTAGACATGCAGCTTTTTTTGCGCAAAATTTTCAACTATATTTTTTATGTCTTCTAAATAAAATAAAAATTTTACTTAATCTTTTCAGGCTATAATTGATTCCAAAATCATAAACTTTTTTTTAAATAAATTAAAATTTTAATAATTTCTCTTGTTCAATTGTTCAACAGAAAACTTCTTTTGCAAGTTACCAATAAATCATCTTTAAAATCAAAATGTCAAATTTAAATGAGATACATTTAAAGTAGAAAATTAAAAAGTTTTTTTAAGAATATGCATTTAGAATTTAAAATCAATTTAAAGATAGAAAAAAAATTCTAAAATATAATACGACAACAAAAAAATAGAGCTAACTTAAAAATCGTAGACGGAACTTTGAGTAATTCATAAAACATTTATTGATAAGATTTAAAAAATTATTATTTTTAATTAAATATAAAAAAAAAGAAACAGCAAAAAAACGTACCTGAGACAACTAATAGTCTAACAGGTACCTGTCTTGACGTCCCATAGTCTCACCGTATAATCTGCACTTCCCGATACGATGAACTCTGAATTACTGGATATAGTCACAGCATATACACAACTAGTATGACCACTCATGGTCTTACAGGTACCTGTCTTGACGTCCCATAGTCTCACCGTATAATAATTACTTCCCGATACGATGAACTCTGAATCACTGGATATAGCCACAGCAGATACATAATGTGTGTGACCACTCATGGTCTTACAGGTACCTGTCTTGACGTCCCATAGTCTCACCGTATAATCATTACTTCCCGATACGATGAACTCTGAATTACTGGATATAGCCACAGCATATACACAAGTAGTGTGACCACTCATGGTCTTACAGGTACCTGTCTTGACGTCCCATAGTCTCGCCGTATAATAATTACTTCCCGATACGATGAACTCTGAATCACTGGATATAGCCACAGCAGATACATAATGTGTGTGACCACTCATGGTCTTACAGGTACCTTAGGCTATGTTGTAGAGTCTTAGAGTTTTGTCATAAGAGCCAGAAAGGATTAAATTAGCGTCTGAAGAGATGGCCACGGAGGTGACATAGGAGGAGTGTCCAGTGAATATGTGAGGGTGTTCAGATGAGATTGAGGTTAAGTTAGAGTTAGAGAGGTCACAGTTGATAAATTTGGAGTTTCGTAGGTTGGCGGTGGAAAAATTGCAGTTTGAGAAATTGCAGTTAGTGAAAGTGGTGTCAGATATGTCCGAGTTGGTAAAGTCGATGCTTGATAAGTTTTATTAAGTGAAATTAAAATTCATGTAGTTCAATATTATAAATGAGTTTGAAGCTAACTGTGATATTTAAGTTTGATTTCTCGAAAGATTCAATACTTACAAACATTTTTATTACAAATCTTAATCACTTAGTTTAAACAACTCATACAAAACTGAAACTTGCTTCATTAAATCTACTTTATTCAAAATATTCTAACCCAAATTTTAAATCGATAGATTCTAACTTTTAAATTCAATAATGATCTATCGCAATTTATCAATATTTAAATCTCCGAAATCTTAAATTTACTAATTAGCCACAAATGGCTACATTTATACCTATTATATCATTTCCGGAAGATTTTAACTATTTTACTAATCTACTTATTGATTTTCCTAGAAATATTGTTCAATTAACGAAATCGCCGACTACTTTGTCAGTAACTAACCATTAATCTTTTATTTTATAAATAACGTTACACTGAAAATTTATTACTATAAAAAGATCTATTAATCAACTTCGCTGACAGCTAAACTTTATTCCCTCTTTAGTTAACTTATCTCACTTAAAATTCGATTAAATTATTCCTAATGTGCCTATTAATTTACTTAACCCTATTAAAACTATTAACTAGCCTAAATATCCTGGTTTAACTTATTGAGATGAAATAATAACTCTTGAATTCGACTATTCCTAACTTTCTTTACACTTATTTTACTCCTTATCAATTATTAAACAGTCATTCTCAAAATTAACTTAAATAAATCTTGATTTTCTTCTATACTTTTTCTTTCTCCTTCGCTTTGCGCTTATTACTTTTCTTAAATCTCTTGTAACTCCTTTACCTGCTTATTAAATTGATTTTATTAACTGAAAATGTTTAACTAATAGCTTAAATTTTGAGGCTAAATTATGAAACCTTAAAGCTAGTCAAGTCTCATATTATACATTTATTAATGAACCCTACATACCACCAGCTAAGTCAATTAATAGATTACCTATAAACAGTTCAGACATGAACAACAACCACATGGTAACTATTTTGCTTGATGAGTACCTTAGTTATAATAATTTCCACAGTTAGGACACTAACTATTATTCATTTGTAAAAACAATTTTTTTATTTTTTATATATAGATAAATTATGATAGAATAATAATTCAAATTTTAAAAATAAAATTATTAAATTTAAATTTAACTAAAATAATCTTGAGACATTTTTTCCTTGTTGGAATTACTTCCTTCAAATAAAATTGCTATAAAGTTTTTTAAAAATTTTTTAACTTAAACTCTTTCTATTTTATCTTCTTCATTAGCTATATTATCTTCGTTATCAATTTATTTATTCTAATATCTCACTTGCTCAGCTTTTTCTTTTTATTCATCATATTCTTTCGCTTCTTTACCCTTAGTCACAGAAATTTCATATTATAAGTCTTTTTCTAATTCGATTAATTTTAATCTCTTTTTAAGCAACATCCTATTGAAAATTTTAATTTCCAAATCAATTATTCCTAATTTTTTTTTGAAATTAGAAGATTTAATTTTATTCATAGTTTATTAAATTTCTAATTTACCTAGATAAAATTTTTGCTAATGATTCTTCTATTATTTTAAATAGCAACCACAATCCGGAATATGTTCAAATTAATTAAATTTTCCACATGTGTAATTAAGATTCTCACTTAAACAATATCTGTCTTAAAGATCCTTTCGAAAGTTGTCGCTTTAGGTTCTAGGTTTTTTATACTAATTATTTATTTTCGCTATTTATTTATTTAATTTTGGATAGGCAATTTAAGGAATTATTATTATTTTTCTAATTATTTTTAAATCACTTTACCGTGGGTATCCTTTTTAATCTTTAAATAGTTACTTCATAAAATTTATGTTGAACCTTCTTTTTAACATATTTCGAAAAAGTATTTATGCTAAAATTATATTCCTAATTATTAATATATATTCCGTAATTTTCAATTAGTTTTGTTACTTAATCTCTATATTAATATCCCACTTAACAATTGTTCTTAAAAAGAGATCCTATTGTTTATTAGGGAAAATTATACTTTCTTATCGTACTTTGAAGAAAAAAATTAAAAAACCTCAGAGCCATTATATGCTTAAATGACATTCAGTTAAGATCTATATAACAAGACTCATTAAAAGTATTTCCAGGGGCTTAAAGGCTTTTCTTGCTATCAATCTCATGCTTTTATCAATTTTATTTAATATTGCATTAATTCCATTTTAGATAGCCCAATATACTAGTTCACCACTATATTCTGCTTTAGGTAGTGTGAATATTCGGCACAAAGTTTTAAAATGTCAGGGTGTCACAATTTTATACTTAGATAATGTAAATACTGCCCTTTTCATAGCAGACAGATAATCATTTGATGTATATTTGCAGTGAATAATTAAATCTATTTTAATGAAGAATTACTCCTAAATATAAAATTTGCTATTTTTATGTAATATCATTATTTCCAATCTTCAAGTTTAAGTTATCCTCTTTTCTTTTATGCTTTTTTAGAAACGGAATTGCTTCACATTTGGAGCATTTATTTTAAGTTAAGTTCGGTTAAAAACTCAGTTTGTTTCATCTATTAATGATTACATTTTCTTTTAAGATTTTGAAAGGAGTATTAAATCATCTGGCTATCCTCTGCAAGTAAAAATGTTATTTAAATTATTACATTTGAATCTAATACTATTTCCTTTACTTTCTATATGTCTGATAACAATATCGTAATATAGCAATGCTAATACTGGTCCATGTGAACTTCCTTACATTACTCCATTGTTGTATTTTAGCTTTTTAGAATAGCTAGCATCTATAAGGAATTAAGAACTTAGATTTTAATAGAAAGATTCGAGTGTTAATATCAATCCTAAAGGTAATTTGACACGTCTCAGCTAATCAAAAAACAATCTTCTTTCTATCTAGTCAAAAATTTTCTCCACGTCAATCAAAGTAGCTATTAGTTTAGTTTTACCTTTGGCTTACTTTCGAAATAGATCTATAATTGATTGTATTACCCTGATCTACTAAATTGTTTGACTGTTTTTCATAAACCCCACTTAGCTTGGGTAAATTAAGTTTCTCTAACATATTATATTTTATAATCTTTTCGTTAGGGCTTTATCATAAAATTTTAGTATAGAATTGATTAGTGAGATTGGTCGCCAATTTCTCATTCATCTTTATTACCATTTTTCAAAATTGGAATTATAACTGAAGTATTAAGCTCGTCAGGTATTCTTCCAAGTCTAAGCATATTATTTAAAAAAGAATGAAATATCATAGTAAGGTAATTTCCTGTATACTTCAACAATTCTCCCTTAATTTTATTTGGACTTCCGCTTTACTATTTGGGATTTTTTTTATAATTTCTTAAATTTCTTTCAAAGTGAAAAGTTCGAAATCTTATAAGCATGATAATGAATATCTAATAAGTTCTTAATTATTATAGAATATTTTATTTATTCTTTGGTTGCTAAAGTCAATCTATTTCTTTGTCAAGTTTAAATGCTTTTAAGCACTAAATTTTCTCATAAATCAAGCAAAATTTTCTTATTTCTCTTAGTTAAAATTCATTTTATTCTTTGTCTAAGATTAAGAATTTTTTTAGCTTGTGAAAACATATCTTTATTATTTTCATTGAGAAGGAGGAATTTTTTTCCTTGCTTTATTTTTCTTAAACTATCACAGATGGAGTTTAAAATTTTTTCATAACTTACTGGATTTGCTATGAAGGAATAACTTATTAATTAATTCTTCCAAACTACGCGTGAGTTTCTTTATATACTTAATTAGCCCTTTTAGCTTCAATATACTTCTTCGTGAAGTCTTTTGTAAGCTTATTATATTTAGGTTCTGGAATAAATGAACCTAATATTTCAACTGCATTATCTTATATATTGCTTTTAATACATGAGTATTAATCCTCTAAATTATTCCTATCAATTTGAAAAAATTCATTATAAGTTTCAAATAAATATTCTTAAAATTTTTACCTGTCAATAGGGTCTTGCAGCCTGTTAATTTTATATTTTCTTTAGGTAATTATGTCCTAATAGAGAATTGTGTTGAAGAGAAAGTTTACCGTAATTGATATGTGATCAGTAAATAGTTAGTTATAATGAGCCTTGAAGTTTTCAAATTGATTAATATTCAGGTGATTGTTTATTACAATATAGTCATTGCAATGCATAATACCTGTTCCTTTATGTATGCAAGTGTTGCTGTTCATATTATTTACTATTTCAAGATCATTCTGAATAAGAAATTCCTAGAATCTGTTTGTATTATCATGCCTTTATTTGGATTATCTCCATAATCTTGTAGGAGAGCATTGAAATCTCCCATTAGAGTATGTGGGTTATTTGGGAATTGATTAAGTAGCATATTAATATAGTCATATGCTTGATCTTTTATATTCTCATTTTTTCTATTATCTGGCATGTAACAGGACTTAATAAATATATTATCCAGTTTGTCTGTGATAAATTGATTCTAGGACACATCAATTATATTAGTTTCTTCAGTACTATTGAGTTCTTCTTTAATAACTAGACATACACCTTCTCCTTTTCCTGAATTTTTCTAATAAGTCCTATAACCTTATATTAATTTTGGAGGGAAATCTTGTTTTTACCAAGTTTCATTAATTGAAAAAATGTCAATACTATTTTCTCTTATGAATTCTTCTACTGCATATAGTTTGCTTGCTATTCCATTTATGTTGACATGTCCAATCTTAATTTGATTGACGATACTTCTTTTTTAGTAGTTATCTTTATCTAAATTAATTTGTTTTCCTTGCTGATTTAGTTAAGAGCCTCCTTTCAACCTAGGTTCATAAATTAAAATTTCTTTTTTTGTCCACTGATTTCAAGATGAACGTATTTTTTTTAATGTTATTTATTTTAGTCATAAAATTAAATTATAATATAGAGATATTTTCTGCTATATATCTTTAATAATCTCTTATCAATATTAATTTTAACTACTTGACAGTCAATCTATCCTTTATCAAGTTCTTAGTTAAATACAACTTATCTGTTTTAAATTATAGTTTAGAAATTAGTTCTTCTTCAAAAGTTAGATAATATAAAGTCTCTTAGCTATTTTGAGTTAACATTGTAATTTTTTATGAAAGCATAATTTTCTTCCATTTTATTGATATGTTATTTAGTAGATGGAAAATATGGATTTGGATATTTTCTTTTTAATTAATTTATAGAATCTTATTCCAAAGAATTTCCTTGACTATCCTATTTTAGATTTTATGAATGAGAGTTGTTGGAAATCTAAAAAGACTATTCACAGAGATTTATGGATAGAAATGTTAAATTGGAAGAAATTTACTACTTTAATATTTGGCTCTATTTCAGATTTTCCATTAAAGTATATTTTTCTGATGCCACTTTATCAAAAGCTTTGATTTAATTGATTAGTTACTCATTTAGTTGATCATATTATTTCTAAAATTTTATATATTTAGAATGATTAAAGTCGCACTAGGAAATTTAATCCAAATGTAGTAGGTCTGTTCCAGTGGCCGTATCTAAAGTAAAAATAACTGTTTGGATTTTTTAATCACTGGACTAAATTTCAACCTGTGTGTAATCATTCTATAGTTAAGGTATTTTCTTTATGTGAAAGCATCTTTAAATTCTTGGATATATTTATTTTCTTGCAAATGTAATTAACTTAATATGCTTTAATAATCCAATTCTTTAAGTTATAGATTCTATTAAAGATTATTACATAAATCCGATTTCTAAGCATATTTCTTTTCTCATTCATAGTTCAAAATTTCAAGTTAGCTTTATAATATTTATACTTAATCAGTTACTTTTTAATTTTAAGATTTCAGTTATTAATTAATCCAAAATATAGTTTAGTTCAAGTTCAATATTAGTTTTTGATTATCAAACTTCTTAAAGTAGTTACCAAATGTGCTGCTATCCAGAAAATTACCATTAGTAGAATGAAAGTTATTATTTTAAATATTCCTATTCTGTATATAATAAAGATTCTTCAGTTTATGTTTGATTCATTTCTAATTTTATCTATTGCGTTTACGCTTCTTAATTTATAAAAGCTCCATTGTTAATTTTAGTTCTTTATTCAATACAATTTCTTTATAAAATCTGTTTAAATAGTTATTTCTTTAGAACTGACATAAATTGTTTGTACTTATTATTCGTGAACTCTTATTTACTCTTTTAATTAAAATGAAAACTAATTCCTCTCAAATTTTATTGAAAAAATTTCTAAAATAGCTATCAATTATGCTTTATTATAGAAAGATATTATTTATAAGTAACATTCTCTAATGAAAATTGTTCATTTTAATGCTCTACTTTGAAATTATTAATAGGTTATTTTTTATCTGTTATAATATTTAATTATTTTTGCAGTAGCTTTTCCTAATAATATTATAAGTCAAATTCCAGTAACAAATGTTTATTTTATTTTTTTGAATTTCTATTGAATTTTGATAATGTATGTTTTATAATAAGCTTTTGATGATTCTAGTTATTTATCAAGGTTTATTTTTCTAGTTTGTATTTTGTTTCTGTACTATCTAACTTTTTATTTAATAAATAGTTCTTATCTATTAATCTTTATATATCATATTTAAGTACTTTTATTTCTTAAACAAACTTATTTTCATTAAACTAATTATTAATTGCTTAATTTTATATTACATTTATTGGGTCATCATTTTATTAAAGTTGCATATTTTAATTCTAAAGATTAGATAAATAGTGGTACTTTGAATTATCAGAAATAATATTATTGTCTTATTTTTAACTGTTTTTATTACATTCAATTTAATCGAATTACTGATTACTATTATTCAAAAATAAATCTTAAGTTTACATACTTTTTGACTATTGTAAAAGGATATTTTTATTTAAATTTTAGTTCAGATTTGAAAGCATTTCTTTAGAGATCGGAGTATCTTAGATAATATCTTAATTTACAAAGATTTCTTGGATGATCTTTTTATATCTTCGGCGGTAGTATTTTAGGCGGTTAAACTAGTTTTCTACCTATAGATTTGTTTTTCTTTCAATAGACGCTACAATTGATGTCCACGTTGAAGAGAATTTCGAAGCGATTTCAGTGGAACACATAAGAATTTATTTCTAGTTTTTAACTAAGATATTTAGTGATTTTCTTAATAAATCCATTATTATGTTTACCTATTTTATTTGTAGCGACTCCAATTCTTTTATTTGGAGGTTTTTATGCACCTACCCTAGCTTTATCTATGAGTTTGCAGCTTCTTTATAATAAATTAAAGAAGAGTCACTATTTAAAACTAGTGATTTTAAGTATTTTCCATTTTTTTTCTAAGCAAATTCAATTAATTACTAGTAATAAAGTTTAATTTCTACTAATTATTTTAAATTACTATATATAAAATAGTTCTTTTAGCTATATTTTAAATAATAGAATTAAATACTTTTAGTAACTTTTAAATTATAAAATATTATAAATAAAATATAAATAAAAATATAAGAAAAATAGGTTTTACTTTTAATTAGTTTATATCAATATTTATAAGTAGCTTTATTAATATGAAATCTCATTTACTTGTTCTACTTGTCACGTTTTAGTTTATACAAAGTCTCTTGAAGTAGAATAAAACTCATTGAAATCGCTCATTTCTTTCTTCTAGTACAGATTTGGAATAAACATCGATTCTTGCTTATTCCATTTTTTACCTTTGGTATTGTTTTTTATATAAGTCCTTTCTAAACATTTATTTGATTGTTTTTTGAAGCAAATTAATTTTATTACATTAATTAATTTCCCCCTAATTATTTTTTCCGTAGATGACACCTTCAATCATATATTAAAAAGTTTGTTAGCTTTTATCAAACCATTAAAATTTATTTTTAATTTTTGGATAATAAAAAATTCTTTTCTGCGCACCTATCCTCTAAGAATCATCACATAATTGATTCCCTTTTGATTACTTGCTAATTATCTAAATTTTTTATATTTGATTAAAATTTAATTTAGCTAGTTCAATCTTAGCATGTAGCGAGTAAATCTCAATCAATCTAATATATTGCTATTTAGAAAAATAATTTTAAGTTAACTATTTCTAAGGTGATAATTTATATATATAAAGCATTTAGTAATGTAATAAATCGAAATTAAATTAAAATATTAAGCTATCATTTTTTTTCCATTATCCTAATTTTGCCCTTATTTTCTTCCATCAGCATAGTAGTAAGTTCCTTTTCCTTACTAAAGACCTTCTACTCATTGACCTTCATATCGATCTCCATCCTTATACTTATAAACTCCATATCCATGCATCTTTCCATTTCTCTTCTCTCCAACATATCCTACCTCGTTTTCTTATACTTTCACTTTCTTATTTGTTCCAACTTCTTTTTACTCTTCTACTTCAAATTTCTCCACGTTACTCTTTATTATCTCCTACTCTCTCATTCCTTGTTATATTATCTCCTACTCTCTCATTTCTTGCTTTATCTTCTCTAACTTCTACAATGACGTTTCTAAACTCATTCTTTGATCAGCTTCTTATCAACTCCCCCTTATTATCACCTCTATCACACAATTCACAGGCATTTCCTCTCTTTCACCTCTCTTTATCCCTTTTCGCAACTCTCCTTCCAATACTTCTTCGAAAGGTATTTATCTTGTCACTATCTCCAGTAAAACAACTCCACAAGCATATATGTCTGAATAGATACTATATCTCGGCATCATTCCAAATAACTCAGGAGCCATCCATCTTATTGTTCCAACCAATTATTTAGTACTCAAGTATTTAATAACATAAATAAAATAAATTAAGATTATTATTGAACATGTAGCACCTCGTTGGGGCCACAATTCTTTCATTATTAATATTAAATATTAAAAAAGTGTTCTCATGCTTCTTGTTTTCATTCTATTCGTTCAATGATTCACTTCAGCTTCTCAAATGGGGAATCTTCTTATTAAAAATTATTCTTAAATCTTGAATCAATTACTCCAGTCTTCTCGAGTAAAGTCCAAATAAGAATTAATAATTTATCATTAGCATGCCCGTTAGTCAAACTTTCATACTGCTAAAGAGAACCCTCAGGCAAGTTAGATTTATCTCTTCTGAGATAGTCCACCCTTCCCGCTGTGGCATCTGTGTGAGATTACTCCAATATAGTATAAACTGACCGATTGCCTACTAGTTTTCCTGACCGTGGGCGACAGCCATTTTTTAATTTAATATAAAACTATAGTGTCCTCATCTTTATTTGGATATTCACAAAACTAGAACTTTATAAGTTTTTTCTTATCAGAAGTATATGTATAAATTGGAGAGAAGAAGCAATCACTTAAATAAAAATATTAATGAAATGAAGTTATTGGTATTAATCAGTTACTTGATTTTAATTATGTTCATAAAGTTCAAGTATCGTTCTTTTTATCTTCCAACTTATCTCCATTGCTTCTTTTACTTTCTTTTTTTTCTTCTTTAGACTCCAAATATTTATTTGTAATTTGTCCTTCAATTTACATTTTTTAAGATTCCTGTGAAAATTTCTAATTTTAAGATCTGCATCCATTTTCTTTTGTGAAGTGAATTACTAGTCTATGTAGAGATGATCATAAGTTATTAGTTTTTTCAATTTTTTTCCAGGAAATTTATCAGAAAATCTTATAAATAAGTCTAAATAGTAAACACATTCGAATATATGCTTAAATTAATCTTTACTTATGCATGGCAAAGCATGTTTTTCACTGGATAAAATTGCGTATATGAATCATATTGAAAATTATAAGATTAAGTGCGCAACTTAAAGATTTAAATTATTTCTTTCATATGTTCCTTCTTAAATTTAGTATAGTTTATAGCAAAAAATTTCAAAATTCTTTCAAGTTGCTCTCTGAATATATATGCAGTGGGTATGTCTCCATAGCTTATAATTGATTCTTAATAAAATTAATTTCTTATAATATCTTTGATAAGTTTCTCAATTGAAAGTTAGTTAGAAAACATAATTTAATCGTCATTATTAATTCCATAAAACTAAATTATCTTTTATAATTACTAAAAATACTAAGATTTTTAGTTATAATTGCCTTCAAAGAGACTAACTATATCGGATTCTGGATAAGTCCTAGCTTCATTTCGTATTTTAAAGTAGAATTGGAAAAAGTGTTAAGCCATTATATGCTCAATGTAGCAAACCTTATTAAAGATAAATAAATAAGTTAATTAATTGGATTATAGAGCGAGTAGCACTCTCGTTGGACCGCAGCTCTTTAAATTAATTTTATTTAATGACGAAAAAAAAATTTAGGTTTTTCTATCCTTGTTTTCTCTTCCTGCAGTATGTCCCTGTAATTTTTCCTTCCAAAGCATAGGATGCAATATGCGATTACGGGTACATTTCCCCGATCTATGATGAAGAAAGTTACTCCTGGCATTCAGAGTTCTCTAGCTTGTCGCATCATTCTTCTTTTGTTATTTGTTTCTCTTCCTTCGATTTATCCTCCGTTCGCACTCATTTTTTAGTTGCCTTGCTGGGTCTCCAAGCAGCATCCGAAGGAAAGGGCTTTCCACCCTATTTAAATTATATAATAATAGGGGACTTAAAACCATCCTTGTCATTATAGGCATATTTTTACTTATCTTCTGTTTCATACTCTATGAACCTCTCATTACAGTTCAAGGAACCAACTCCCCACTGTATTCAGCCTTAGACAGTATAAGCATGCGACAGAGTATTTTGAAGTTTCAGAGAGTAACGTTCTTGTATCTACTGAAGTATAAATGCATTTCTTTACCGATTCTAAGCAATTTTAAGTCCTTTATTTGCAGCGGCAGATCAAATATCCATCTTCTTGTATTAGGACTCCAGGGTAAGTCATTTGGTTCTTCTATTTGATGCGCTAACCTTCCAGTTTCAAATTCAAATCAATTTTTTAGTTCTTATTTTTTGAGCAAATTGGAATACTTCACATTTAATAGGGTTTATTTATAGAAAAATCCACTGAAAAATTCAGATTCATTAATCTATAAGTTATTACATCCTCTAAGCAGAACAAAAAAAGGAGTGTAAGGTCATCTGCCCATACTCCGCATACGAAGTTTATATTATGTAGATTGTTGCTTAGTTGTGTGCTTTTTACTGTAAATGTCTGATTACTATATCCTAATATAGGAGTGAGAATACAGGACCATGTGTCTTCCTTGCATAACTCCATTGTTGTAAGAAAGTCTGCGAGAATATTGGTAATCTATGAATAAGAAGAATTAATGTTATTGTAGAAAGACTCTAGTGCCAATATCAATCCCAGCTGTAGTTTTAATCTCCTAAGATGTTGAAAAAGTGTCCTTCTCTCAATACTGTCAAACATCTTCTCGACATAAATAAAAGTGTCAAAAATCTTTGTTGAGCTATTCCTCCTATCTAATAGAGGTCAATAATCTGCTACGATGATCATATTTAGATGTAGCTGTTTCATTTCAGGAATCCCAATTAAGTTGGAAGTATGAGGTTACGTTCTAAGAATTTTGTAAGTCCTTTCTGTTAAAGCCTTGTAGAAGATCTTCAGTATAATATTAATAAGTGAAATTGGTCCTCAGTTTTTTCAACCATTCTTACTACCCTTCTTTGAAGATAGGGATGATGATGTAATTATTCAGCTTTTATGGAATTCTTTAAAGTTTAACATATTATTGATAAAACAGTGCCTTATTAATTGTATCTCTTCTCCAGCACATTTGATAAATTCACTCTTTATTTCATCTGGTCCAGCTGCCTTGTCGTTTGAATATACTCAATGATTTCTTGAATTTCTTAAATTTGAAAAGTAAAACTTTTATAAGTGTGAAGATGGGCAATTGATAAGTTAAGGATCTCTATAAACTAGCTCTATTTATCGTTTGCTGAACTCAATTGATTTCTTGTAATTTTTTATGTTTTTTTAAACAAAAAGTTTCTCAATTTCAATAAATGAGTCCTAGATTTCTTGCTAAAATTCATTTAGTTCCTTACTTTAGGCTTAATAATCTTTTTTGCTTAACAGAAAATTGTTTCGATGTTTTCATGAGTTCGAGAAATTTGCCTTTAGCCTGAAGCTTTTTCCACTTCCAATAAGATTGCATACATTTGTTCTAAGTTTTCTAGATATAGAATACGCTTCTATTACCCCTTATTGATTCTTTCTTACATAAATAGCAGTCTCTTGCACTCATAATTTTCTCTTTTCGCAGCTATATATTTCATAATGATATCCTAAGGGAATTTATTGTAATTATTATTTTATATGACTTTTCCTATAGTATTCATTGTATTATTCTAAGTAAGTTGTGGTGAAACTATATTACTGAGTCTAAGTTGTCTTAATCTACAGTCAAAAAATAAGAAAAATTTAGTTAAAATGATTTTAGTAATTTATCTGTCCATTGGATAGTAGCTTATCTATCTTATAGAGTAAGTTCTTATTATTTTGGAATATTTGTGGTTGCATTATAAGCTAGAAATCACAGATATAGGAATATGATTAGTTGATCGTAATGGACCTAGAAATTATTAAAATTTATAATATAAAGTGTTGAGCTTGCCAATATGAAGTCATTACAGTAATATTAATGATTAGCTCTATGAAGGAATGTAACTATAGGACAAACCAAGTTATTTTATTCTTCGGAAGTGGTTGGCATTTTTCTAAATTGCTGGAAATTAACGCCAAAAAAAGGAAGAGTACAGGTCATTCTGCACCCGAGCGGAGGGTTTAAAAAATATACAGTCTTTAAGAGTAGTTGCCCAGAAAAGCTAACCGAACAAAATTCCTTCGAAGATAGATAGACATGAAACGTCTTTTAGCAAAAAATATAACTTCAGTTTAATTTAATTAAATCACGAATTTAAATAAGCTATTTTATAATAAAAATTATTTAAAAGTAGAAAAAGATATAATATATAGTAAAAAAATAAATTAGATTAAAAAAAGAAAAATAAAAATTGCATAATAAATATATTTAGATGCAAATATTTTAAATTTAATTAAAATATTATAAAGTCAGACTATAATATTATATAAAATAACTCAAACTGAAAAGGAGAAAATTAAAGATAATTTAAGATTGGAGAGTAATTAAAAATATTTGTTATATAACTAAAGTACATAAGTAAAAATTATTATACCTGAAATATAGTAAATTTAAAATAAACATTATATGATCATTAAAGAACTAACTTTCTGTAAAATTTTAATATTTAAGGTTTGTGAGGTTCTTTAAGAAATAACGTTTTGTATAAAAGGATTAAATATGGCAAGGATAAAAAGTTAAATTCTATAATTTAATTTAGATATCTAACTCAAGGGCCACAATATTACTCTTTGCTTTCCTGTTTACAAATTTTATTTTCTTAATTTTTATCATAGCTTTTTGAAACTATTAATTCGACACAAAGTAAGAAAGTCTTAGCTAGAACTACAGTAGGTCAATAAGAAATAATTATGAAATATCTTGGAAAAAGGAAGAAACGGACTCTGGATTTATAACTTAAAAAGGTGTTTAAATAAATCATGAAATTAGCAAATAAACCAGACTAGCCAATCTAAAATCTAGTTTAAGGAAAGAGAATATCAAAATGTACAAATAGGCCAGATAGTTAAGCTGTAAAAGGAATAACTTATTATTTCACAGTCAAAGTTCAATATATAGGTGAAAGCAATAGAAAATATTAATAATAGAATAAAATAAAGAAAAAATTCAATTTAGTGCTTTCGATGAAAAATCTATACATAAAAATTTTATAATTTTTTATCCTTAAAAAATTAGATTAAAAAGTGATCAAAATATAGTATAATTTGAAAACAAATATAAGAGAAAAAATAAAAAGCTTTAATGTAATGGCCTAAAAAGAAATAGAAAAAGGAATATATACGAATGAAAATTAATTATAAAAAGAACTAGACAAACCCTAAAATTTTGGAAAAAAGATAAACTTTTTTTAATAAAATTCAAGGCAATAAAGATTTATGGACGTGGGGTTAAAAAATGTCAAAATCATCAAAAGCTTTTTTTGATATTTAATAATAAAAAAATATATTTTAATTATTTTAAAAGCGATAAAAAAATATAAATTGAAAACTTATAGTTGGGTATGTTTATTAATTACAGCTTCGAATTAATAGAAACTTTACTATATTAGTTACTATTAAGATAAATATTAAATTTATTAAAGGTTAAAATAAAAATAATTTATTAAATGCATTAAAATAAAATAATTTTCTAAATGTCTTTTTGAAGTTTTCAATTAAATATAAAAAAGTTAAATAACGAACTTAGAGTAAGTAATAGTTCAGCAATTGGAAGAATTGACATTTCAATTTCTTAGTTTTATGACTTTTTTTCTTTTATAGCTTCATTATTAAGGAAATTTTCTATGAAGTTTAAGAATGAAGAAACTTTTAAAAGTTCACCATTGAGTAAAAACTGTAGTTTAGAACGGTATGTTAAATATATCTTTTAACTAGCAGTGCTGATAAATATCATTTCAATAAATTTTGTAATTTCTAAAATTGTGACTAATAAGAATGTTAATTTCCTCATTTTTGTGTAAATTAGCTAAAAAAAGATCTATAGACTTAGATAATAATTAAAAATAATTTAATCTTAAAATTAAGAATAACTTGTATCAAAGTGAAGATTATACCAATTAATTTTAAATCACTTTGATTTTCTTTTATACCAAATTGCCAAAAATCAAAAATATAGTTAAAAATTCCATAAAGTTTAGTTTCTCTTTATAGGAATAATATCTTTTTTACACAAAATACGAATAAGAAAACACACATTGAAGACAATTTGAAAAGTAATTTTATCTTTTAACAAGTTTTCTAGTAGAATATTTGGAAATTTATTCATTTTAAATAGTAAATCTATAATATTTATTAATAATAACTAAAAAAACTTATTGATTAAAATAAATTTAATTAGAAGCATTTATATATCTTGAAAGATTCATGTTACAGTGAAAAATAATTTAAGACGAAAATATTTATAAATTTTAAAGATAAAAACTAAGGTTAGCAAATATAATTAAAATATAATATTATTATCATTACTTGAATAGAACAAATGGAAGGATAAGAATGACACACAAAAACTCTTCTAAGGAGGAGAAGAAAATTGAAGGAGCTCTAGCAAGCTATAATCCAACCCTAGTAGCAAGAAACCTTTAGACCTTTCAATAAGCACCTTTACACCTAGCTAGATACTCCCCCGACCGCCAAAAAGTCAAAAAAACAAAATCTAATATAATAAAAATCGTTAAATCAATTCTAGATCCCGCAATCACAAGAGAAAGACTAACTAATAATCTAGAGTTAACAGAGATGGTGCAGAATCTCAAGGTGGAAAAAAATATGAAAAAGTAATTATTAGGTAAAAACATGCAAAATTCCGCAAGAATAGAGCTTCGATTTGAACGGAAGATCCAGTTACTTTAAGATGAGCTTGCCAACTCTGAAGATAGAGTTGGTGACAGCCAAGCAAACTATTACCGAACAAAAAAAAACTGATATATGCATGAAATGGCAACGAAGCCAAAGTAGCACAACTTCTTCCTTTAACTTCCATAGTTGAAATAGACCTAATGGGAGCTGGAAAACTCTCATCGCTCCGAAAATTTGAAACTCTATTCCCCAGCTCAAAAGACTCAGACTAAAAAGAAAATAGAAATACTACAAATATTGGCTCAACTAAGTACTTCTTCTCAATTGTCCAGAATTTCTAAGAAGGTAGAAATAATATTAGGCTAGACTCTAATACAAGAGTAACAAAAAAGAAGCCAAAAACTAAAGCAATAAGAGATATTTCACGCCTTAGGGGAGATTCTATTAAAAAACCGTCAAGACAGAATCAAGAGGCCATAAGTTTGAATGAGAAACCTATTCTATATAAATCTATTCCTCCTGATTTTGATGACCTACTCCTCTTGGTTGGAGTACCAGCAAAACCCTCTCGTCTTTAGCAGGAAAAGACGTTAATCGATTAAGAGGTTGAAATACCGGAAAAAATATTCTTGACTTTTACTTCATCTATTATTATTATTATTAGAAAGTAGAAAAATTTATTATTAATACATTTTACAAGGTTCTTAAAAAAATATGTTAAATTGTTAATTTTTTGTTCCTCAAGCAATATACATTTAATAAAAAATATATACTAGTTATCTATTAAATTTATCTAAAATTAATCAATATTTTTTATAATTTAAACTAATTAAAATTAAAGGTCAGGAATCATTAAGGAGCAAAAGTTATGAAGATTTTTATTTTTAAGGAATTAAGAAGTTTTATTATTTAAATCATTTGGATTGTTTATGTAGGCAGAAGTAATAAAGTTTTAATTAAAGAGTTACTTTATCTATCTTTATACTAATTAATAGCATTCATCATTTTCAATTTATTTAATCTTATCTCTAAATATATTTAAAATGTTTGCTAGAATAAATATTATAATTAATCTATTTGTTAAAGAATTTTCCTTTTTGGGTTTTCTTATGCTTTTAATTTAGTATTATTTAAGCTTTGGAGAAATGTTAGTTATTTAATGTTTATTTCTTGATAAGCATACTTGTTGCTATTAATTGTAAAGTAATTCTTAATATAATATTTAATAAATTATAATAATAATAAATTATCGGATTTCCCCTTTAATAGCATCATCCAAATTTTAGTTAAGTTTTATTAGTAATAATATACAGTTAAAAATGGCAGGAATAAGAAAAGGCTTTCTAGATACCAAGGAGTTAAAGAAGCCAAGAGTAGGTAGGACTCATTAAGTAACTCCTCCGCACAAGCCTTAGAAACACGACTATGAAGCAGGACTAACCTAAAACATAGTCCTGAAGAAATAGAAAACTTAACCAAATCTAATCACCTTAAAAAATCAGACCTTTCAAGGTACAAGAGGGAAGATTATTACCAAGTTAACTTCGAAGAATTGGATGTCCCTTACGACGTCGAAGATTATGTAAGCTAGTGGGAGCTCTCAGATTTGAGGATGCACCAAATGTGGGCGAGACTTGAAAAGTCTCGCAAGAACCATTAGAGTTCCAAGAAATGTAAACTGCTATCTATTACCTCAAGGAAGAGATCACCAAGACGAAAGAATCCTAAGTGGAATTTCCTGAGTGACAGCTAATTTCCAAACTCACTCCAACTTCAACCTTAGATTCAGCTGAACAAGATGAACGTGGAACCTATCGCAATACTCTCCGTCCTTGCTGTGAAAAAAACCTAAAGAACAATAGCCAAGACAAAAAAGAGTGCTCAAAAGATGTTATTACTGCATGTAGACGAATCACCAAATGAGACAATGTTTAGAGTTCAAAAAAAAAATCGAGAGAATTATGGAAGAAACTAGCCAAGATATATTACTCGAATGGATAATTCTACAGGGAAAAGATATTCCAAGAAACTGGCAACTCCAAGAGGAACTTTGCCTTTAAGCAATAATTTAAACAGATCCCTCTCAGCTTTTTAGCATAAAATGAGAGGTTAAATTTCATTAATTAATAAAATATAAAAGTTTTATTAATCAGTTTTTTATGAAATGTATCTTTGTTGATTCCTAAATTGTTGATAGATTTTTTTATTCTTTCTTTTTAGCTCAGTTCTCTTCTAGCTCTTTTTAAGAATATTCTACTTGTAACTCTTTTTATCGTTTTCTTAATTTTTATCTTATTTTATTTCCTTTTGATTCATGTAATTCTATTTCATGAGTGAAATTTTCTTCTTTAAATTTAACTTTCTGGCGAGCGATATTTAACACATTTGTTCCCTAGTCTTTTTTCTTCTATTATCGAAATTTTTTATTTATCGTTTGCTGTTTTGCCACGTATACTAACCTTTTACAGAATCAACATCTAATATAAGTTTTCTAATTATAATGTAAACTAACTTTTACTTTTTCTTACTATCCTTCGAGTCTTCATTTATTTAGCTTTATTGGGATTTATTATCCAAGAACAGCTGCTAAATCTACTTTAAGTAATCAGAAGTGATATAATTAATTTAATAAATTATATTATTTACAAAATAAATTTTTAATTGTTATATATTTTACTTTCTTTCTATCTTTTTTTAATTTTGGTTAGCTTTTCAAACCATTCTTCAAATAATTAGATTATTTTTTAATTTTGATTCCTAATTTATTGTTCTTGTGTTACTTTCTTCAATTTTATTTTAATGAAGTCACATACTTAAAACTATTTCTTCTTTTGAATACTAAATAATTAGGGGCTTCATTTAGTAAGCTTTTATAATAATTTTAGTTTTACTTTCTTATTTTCTGATTTTGCTTATTTATCTTATAAATGCTTTAAATAAACATATTCTACTTTTAATTTATGAAATTTAAATAATAGTAATTATATTTTATGATTAAATAACGTTATATTCTAGGTACGTATTCATTACTAAGAATACTAAATTTATATTTTTATTTTTAATTCCTAAATTAGTTATAAAGTATATATTAAGTATTGCTATTAGTTTTTATTTTAATAGCAGATTATCAAAAATTTATTTTATTTATCAGATAATAAATCTAAAAATAGAAGTTATATCCTTTTGTTGTTTAGACAGAAACTAATTTAGTTATAAGCTTTGCTATATTTTATTTAAAATGCTTATATTGAATAGATAAGTATTTACTGTGATAGACATAAGCTAGCTTTATAATATTTGATGTCTCTTTTAATAATAATGCATAATAAAAGAGTAACAAATGCTTACAATTAGATTTTCCATAACAAGTACTTAGTAAAGTATAATGTTCCTATTAATTGATGGAAAAGTAAGAATATTGATATTAGCTGCTAATGGATAAGTGTTTAATAGCTATAGTTAAGAGAATAGAAAAGTTTAATAATTAAAATACACTCTGTCCGTCATCTATTTCTTTCATATCATTCTATTTTGTTTTTGCGAATAATCCATTTTTTTCTTAAGGTTATTATCCTTATTTACTGCGATTAATGGTTACATATATACATAAATCTATATGAATAACTTTAGAATAATTTCCCAAATAATTTAATATTCTTATTTTGCATTTTAACATCTCTAAACTTTAGTTTTAAGTATTTTATTGAAAAAATAACAAACTATATCCCTTATTTTTTTATAGTTTATTGAAAAATTCAGAGAAGAAATATGTATAAATTCACTTTATTCTAATAAGTATTTTTCTAATATTATTAATACTTTAATTCTTTTGAATCTTTTATGAATAGACCAATTAATTTTTCAAAAAATATTCTTATTAAATAAAATCTGATCGAAAGCAAATTTTTATTATTTTTATGATTTAAAATATTTTCTCTTTTTTTTTTTATTTTAGATTTTATTTTATTTTCATTCAATAATTTTGTTAAATTTTTTTAATTGAAAGTAAACTTTTTTAAAATTAAATTTAAAAAGTTTTTTCACTTAAACTTATTTTTTATATTTAAAAAATTTTAATCTTATATTTTGTTTTTATTTGTTTCATCTATATGCTTTTAAGAGTAGTTATACTTTTTAAAAATAATTTTTTAAATTCCTGAATTTTTTTATTTACTATTTTAATTTTTAACTCTAAAAAGAATAATTACAATATAAAAATTCATTAAGCAGAAATTTAATTAAAGAAAATTTAAAATTAAATTATCTTACAAATATAAATTCAAAATTTAAGGCTTGAATTTTTTGGAGGTAATTTTAACCTCTTTTCCGCCATCCTCTGGATTGTTTTAGAGGCTGAATTCTAAAGTTTGAAAATCTTTCAAACTCTTCTCCTTGATATTTATTTTATCTTTGATGTATTTTTTGCCTAGATAGTGATTGGTACCTATTTTCTTGTACATTTTCCCGAATTTGTTGTATTATATATTTCTCTTTTTATTTTTATCTGATAATTTCTTCTTTTTTTTTTACAGCTTCTTCTAGTAGTTTCAGAACTCTTATTTAATGTAAAATTTCTAGCTTCTTTTCAAAGTCGCGTTTTAGAGATACTGTAATGGTATCTTTTCATTTCTCGTTTAGGTTTAAACCTACAGTTTTCTAACCTTCTATTATCATTGGTTTATTTCACTATTCCTTTAGTTTCATTTACGCTGCAATTTTTGGTGATTTACTCTATTTTTTCTATCTTTTTGCTCAGTTCTTTCTACTTCTATTGCTAGTTCTATACTTGGTTGTTCTGTTCTTGTGAAATATTTCAGGAGACTTAAGATCTCTTTCTTAAGTCATGAATCTCGATTCTTTCTCCTCTACTATTTCAAGTTTTTCAAAAATCTCTAATTGCTTTTTTTCATTATTTCTTTGACCTTTTTCTGGAGGTCCAGTTCCATTTTTTATCAGCTAGCCATAGCTTATTTACTACTCTGTGGTAAAATTTGAGTCTCCCAAGTGAATAATATTTTTAGCCTATTTCTAGGTTATCTTCAGTGATGGAACTTTTGATTTATGGGCGATTTTTTTAGAATCCTTTCCCTGTTCCTAGTTTTTCTAAGATTTTGCTAACTTCTGTTTTCTTAATGCCTATAATTAACTTTTCAAAAGCTCAAGCATTTAATTATTTATACTCATAATAAATATGTAAAAACATTAAAACTGACATTTGAATTAATAAAGAAGAAGTTGATACAAAAAAAAGATAAAATATAAAAAAGCTATTTAGTCATATAAGTTAATGAAGAGACTAAATATAACAGTAGAAAAATCAAGATATCTGTCTGAAAGTGAGATCTATACCCATTTAAAGCATATCACAAAACAAGAGCAAACAATCTAAAATTTAGCAATAAAAGCTAACAGAACTGGGAGATAGGCATGAAAAAATATAAGAAAATTGGCAAAAATGCAATTGAAAATCAAAAAATGACAAACATAAAAACAGGAAATAGAGGATAAAATGATCTGGAACAAGATAGTGCTCCTGCACCTTCAAGAAATTATCTTAGTTAATTACGAAGAAATGCTATTTCTTGCAGAAGCGAAAAGCACCTTTACCAACAGTCCTAATTTTTCTATAATAGGTAGAACTTATTGAGAAGAGAGATACTTATTAGAAGGGAAAATATCATAATATTTTAGGAAGATGTTCTGCTATCCCTTGAGAATTATATATAAAAAGAAATTGACACTTAATCAGGAATTAGAACAGTAGAAAAGAGTAGATTGGAGAGTACAGTAGTTCTATCACTGATATAAATCGACTACTTGGAAATGGGTTGTAAAACCAGGAAATAAGTAAGCTTCTTACATTTAGCCTATTTTAATGTCAATATTCCTTTATAATTATTTTAGTTATATTTATTAAAAAATTTAAATTTATTTACTTTAGAATTAACTAAAGTCTCTTAATTTAATAAAATACTTATTACTATATAGTTAGTCTAAGCTATAGAAGGTTATAGATCTATTTATAATTATACCTTATATTGAGAAATCATTTTTATCTTGTTATAAAAATGTACGTATAAATGCTAGTACGAGCAAATGGACAAGAAATTTAATGTCTCTAAACTATTAAAGATATAAAACAAGCTTTAGACTACTTGTTATAAATATCTAGTTACCTTATATATTTACCACTTTATGATTAAGTAAGTTGCTATTTGACTTAATTAATCCTTTTGCTTTCGTTTTTGTTATAAATCAAATAAGCTATATAAAATGGAAAATATCAACATTATAGCAACCCAAAAATACTTGCTAACTATGAATCTAAGGCTTAGCTATGTTTAAAAGCAAAAAAAGGATACTGAAGAAAATTATTTTATCTATTTAGATGTTTCTATAACTAGGATCTCGAGATATAGTGCATTGATATTTCTAATCCTGAAATTGAATAAAAGCAAAGTCTAAATAAAATGAGTTCTTGCTAAAAAGAACTTAATAACTATGGTTTTCGCATAAGACTGCTGCTTTTGATTAATTATACTAAATCACCGATTATATTCTTATAAGATATAAAGTTATTTTCTTAGAATTAAAATCTCTCAGTAAATAAGAGTTATGAGAAGAGATTGATATTAGTCTTTGCTTAAACCAGGAATTATAGAGTATGAACAGGATGTAAGATAAGTGTATGTAGATTTATTATAAATAAAGAAGCAGTTTATTGAATTAACATTGAGTCAGTTTTGGCTTAAACTAAAATTAGCCTTAATGCTTCATTAAGTGTAATAAGATTTATCAAAAATCTAGCCTTTTTGTAGCGCATGAATTTTTAAATACGCAAGGCATTCTTACTAGCATTTTTAACCTTAGATTTATTATAGTTCTATAAATCAGTAGAATTTAATAAAGGTTTGTAGCTGAAAGAAATGAATATTCCTTGAATTAATTAGTAAATATGTAAGAAGAGCAAAATTTTTTCCTCCTAGCATATCATCATTTTTTTTAGCGTAAGTACAAGCAAGAGATAGTTTTGCCTCTAGAAGGCATAGAAAGAAGATTAATTAAATAAGCAAGCAAATCTGAATTTATAGAAACGTACTAAGAAACTATTTACAGCTTTAGAAATTTTGAATCAATATTAAAGAGTTATTGCTTTTGACTATTATTTTACTTTTTATTTCAATATCTTCTCTAAAACTTCATGTTCTCTTTTTTTCCTATTATTGAGACTGAAAATCTTATATTATCACCATTTATATGAAAATGCTGAAATTTTCTTAAATATCAGATTTCTTTTTTTCGGTTATATTCTTCCTTCTAATCTAAATTCTAAAAATGCTTATATCTTACTGATAGCTATATTAACCTTTAGCAAAGACGAAATCCACTATTTAAAAATAACTTTATACGTTCTTATTTAGATGGTTTATATAGTTAGATAGTTGAATTTGGATTAATTTAATGTTTTATTTTCTGTTGTTTATTTCACTATCAGATTAGTTTTTAAAATATCGTATTCCTCTTGCTTATCTATTAGCACAAAGCTTGATTTATTGAAGTTGTTTACTTTATATATAATTGCTTTTAAGTAAGCTTTGTTCAAGCTAAATAGGATTAGATATTTATCTTTGAAAGTTACCATCTGAATTATAATTATTTCGAGTTCTTCCCGCAAGTTCTTGCTATGTATTGGTATTTTTACATGATTAGTTTTTTTTATTTTGTAAGTTAATGCTCAGATTTAATTACGAATTTGTATTCTTAAATTATGGAATTTTGGTACAAGATAGTTGTTTCTATTACTACTAAATACTAACCTTTTTTACTATTTTTCGGTCTTAAATTAACTCTAAATTATTTTGATATTTATACTAATAGTAAAAAGTATTAGATGCCTTTATGAAGGATAATATTTAGAAAAACTGAAATAAGATCCCTTATACTTGCATAACTAGAATCAAACTTTTTATCTAAAATAATTATATTTATTCTAATTATCTTATCTTTAATAAACCAGATTTTGCTAATTATTTCTTTATTCTCAACTTTTTTATCTTAAAAAGACAGAAAACTAAGAATAAAAATTTAAACTAAAATAAATTAAATTTAAGTTATAGAAGAATAAAACTTTAAGAAGATACAAAGTAATTTAATCTAAAAATATTTACGTTTTAAGTTGATTTTTGCAAGATTAAGTGTTTAGGATATGTTTAAGGTATGTTTAAGGTATGTTTAAGATATGTTTAAGATATATTTAATGTATGTTTAAGAGTTTTAGAATTATTTAAAATAAAAAAATATAAAAATAAATTTTTTAATAATAAAATTGAAAAAATAAAATTAAACATTAATAAATATATTTTAACAAAATTAAAATATAATAAATATTTAATTAAATATTAAGTTTATTAAAAAATTAAATTTACTTAAAAATTAAAAAAACACTTATTCTATGACTAAGAAATAACTATAAGATGAAATAAAAATAAACATAAATAATTAGAATTACTAAAAATGTTATAAGCCAGAAAAATAATTAAAATCAAAAAAAGAAATAAAAATAAAAATAAAATTTATAGTAAATAAATTGCTTTTAATAAAAAGAAAGTTGGTATAAGTAAAATAATTAATTATAAAAATGATAAAAAATAATAAAAAATGGCGGACTTCAGAAAATAATTTTTCCTGCTCTTAGGAGCCTGGTACGTAGCAAAAATACAAGGAAAATAAAAATCCAGAAAGTGACTCAAACATCAACATCGGAAGATAAGTCTTGAAAGTCCGTACTGCCCTAAGAGGTTTCAGAGTTTAATCCTTCCGGTTAGAAGTGTATGTAGTAGCTTATTAAAGTAGCGCTAAACCTTCAGGAAGTGGTTTAAGAAACTATGGATGGAGAACTCGAAGGTATCGGAACAGTTTCAACATGGACTTCAAGACACTTTAGACCTCAGAAGGGATAGCTCGATACATTATGGAAATACTAGCAAGAATGGTTTAGCTAAACGAACTTCCAAGTACAAAAGATTTAGGACTAAAATGAATATATTTAAAATAACTTACAAAGCTAAAAGAGACTCCAAAGTTAAAAAAGCTAATCAGTCAGCGAAAATTATGATATATATTATGGAAATTGAATAATAAGAGCCATAGAAAATTGATCCCTGAGGAAAAAATAAAGAAAATGATACTATTGCAATAGCGAAAAACACTTGCATCTAAACTGTCTGAAATTCCGAAATTTTTAAAGACAATATTGAACCTAATAACAAAAGAAGAGGAACAGTTTTATTGTAGCAAGAATGAATAGATTTGCAGAAAACCTACAATTATAAGATTCCAAAAGTAATTGGACCAAATAGAAGACAACACGATCTTTTCAATCAAGAAATTTTAAACTTAAAAAAAAATTTTAAACGGGCATGTGATTTACTGCTTTTGGACAATTTAAAAATTAGTATAGAGAGCTCGGAGCACTTCGATAGTGCGCAGCTCTTTTACTGTTCAATATTGATTAAATTAAATATTACTTGAGATCTTCAGGTCAATTACATATTGCATCGTAGAGTAAATAAAAGTAGAGGGAGACAAAATCTATTATAGGTATTCTATTTTCCCCAACCTCTGATGAAAAATATTTTGAAAGAAAAAACACATTGAGTCAAGTTATTGAAAGGAATAGCACCATTACCGAGAACTAATAAACATGTTTCCAAAGTACAACCAAAGTAGAGGAAGACAACAGTCAATTATGTGTATTACCTTTCTCCATTCTATGATGAAGATGTCCTTTTCCTCTTCACCAATATATGAAGGTGAGTACTTCAAAGATAAGAGACATGGATATGGAGTTTATAAGTATAAGGATGGATCTCGATATGAAAATTAATAGTTAGAAGATCTTAAGTAAGGAAAAAGGAACTTACTACTATGCCGATGGAGGAATATATGAGGGTGAGTGGTTCAAAGTTAAGAGTCATGTATAAGTAGTTTATAAGTATAAGGATGGATCTAGATATAAAAGTTAATAGTTAGAAGATATATAATTTTAAGTTTTTGGATACTTTTTTTCATTATTATTGACTGCTTATTACTTAGTTCATGCTTAATTTAAAACAAGATTATTTTCTAAAATGCTTTAAGCGAGTAACTTCATTCATTCAGTATTAATTGATTTTTTCAAAATAAAGCGAGCAAAGTATTTTTTAGTAATGCATCATTTATAATCTTTTTATATTGAATTTAAAAAAGATAAATAAATGAGATCATAGGCGCATTAGCATCTCAATGGTGCGCAGCTCTTTAATTAAGGTTTTTTAAGATAAAATAATTATTTGCTGAAATCTTCCACAGTTATAGCATTCCCTTTTGAGTTTTGTCTTCTATAAGGCCGTGATCGGAATTCTACCCAAAAGACCTTAGTATCTTGCATCTTTCATCATTAATGCTACTTGATGCCCATTCGATCTTGTTTTCTCTTCTCTTGCTGGTTCTTCACCTATGGGGTACTTCTTATACCAGAGTTTAACTCAGTTTCAGTTGGAGGATTACTCCTCCCTATTTATTTATATATAATAATTCCCTCACTATTTTTTGATTGTATTAAGAGTATAATAATTATTCAGCTTCTTGAAAAGTAAAATTTAAAAGGGATTTAATATAGCACTTAAGATTTCATCAAAAATCTGATCTAATATTTTCTCATCTTTTGATAAAAGATATATAGATTCTTAGCAATTAATTCAAATATTCCTTTACTCTCATAACCTTTATTATAAAGATATGACTTCGAAGAAATAAATATCTCCTGCAAAAACATTTAAAAATTAGCAGAATTAATAACAACTTTTAGATAAATGATTTTATAATAAAAGCTAGCAAAAGAATTTAAACTAATCTAAAATAAATAATCTTTATCTCTTTTATTATTTTCAACAAATTGGTTGAGGAATAGGACTTTAAATAAGAAACTATTTATAGCCACTCTCCTTATGATTGGAAATGCAGTTTAACACAATAGAAGGGATTTTTAAACAATATAGTATCATAAAAATAATAAGTTGGATTGTATCTATATCAAATAACTATTTGATACAGAACCAAAAGAGGAAAGATTTCATCTACAGGCTTCACTTACTAAAAAAAGAAAAATTAAAAGCAGACATTGCAAAAATATGATATTAAGAAAATAAATTGCTACAAACTTTAATTAAAATAAGACTTAACAACAGAAAAAGTATATTCATCCTATGAAAGATTTATCTAATGCAAAGCTGAAGAATTTCATTATAATTTTTTTTTAATCCATATATAGAAGACCAAAAATTATGAGACAATTCAAGAAAAGGTAGCGCTTCTTTGATTTTCAATCAATAACAGGATGAAAAAACAAGCAATTTATAAGAATTTACTACCAAAGAAACTAGAAAATTACAATTTTGAAACATATTGATGATAAAAAATTTCTAAAAAATCTAGCCAAATAAAGGTTGATTAATCTTAATATAATATAATATGCTATGTTAAGATATAAAAAATAATAAATTAATAAATAAATTTTATTATAAAGCACGTAGCACCTCGTTGGTGCACAGCTCTTTCATATTTCAATATATCTCCGTTTCTTCAAGTAAGCCTACAGGTAATAGAAATTCTTCTCATATTAATTGCAAATCTTCATCATATTCCACTACACTATCTCTTGTTCTTTTTGTCTTTATACCTATCTACGTTTATTAAATCTTTATTTCAAGATTATAATAATTTGTATATATAGAAAAGAAGCATTCAATTAGGTATCAATTTACAAAATATTAAATTTATTAGTGGTTATACTGATATGATTCAATATTTTCTTCCCTAGTCTACATAAGAATTTAATAGTAAAAAGATTAATAACAACAAAGTATTTTAATGGAATTTGTGTAAATAGCACTAATAAGTATGATACTTCTAATTTATTAAAAAGAAAGCTTAAATATATAATTAAAATTGAAAATAGAAGGCTAGTATATCAAGCAAAAGGAACTATGGGAAACATACCTTAGAATTGTCTGCATGAAGAAGGAAATTTAATTTATCTTTATTAGTAGTAGATTTAAATCTATTGAAATTTATTAACTTTTTCTATATTCTCTGCCATTAAAGAACGTTACTCCTTGACACTTTAAAACTCTATGCAGACTTTTGACACTACCTAAAGAAGAATATGGAGGAGAATTAGTAATATGAAGTATTGATAAAGGGAATAACTGGAATTTTTAAAGAATTGAATCAAGCATGAGAATTATTTCAGGAAAATATTTTAAGCATCAATTTCAATTTTTAACTAGTCATGTTTTATAGATTTAAATTGGCTATCTTACAATCACATTATGGAAATCAAGTTTTTTGAATTTTATTAAAAAATGAAATTAGAAAATACAGATTTTCCAACAAAAAGTGTTTTATTTGGAATATTTAGATTTATAAATAAAAATATTTCACAAGAAGCTTAAATTAAGAAGATTTTAATTATTAGAAATTAAAAAGGAAAAAGAAAGAAGTAAAAGATGAGACTATAACAAGATTAACTGAAAATTGATGAAATAAAGATTGTATTTGAAACATTTACTAACATATATAACATGCATTTTTTACTTATTAATAAAACTAAAATTTAAATATAAAAAATAGATAAATTTAATAAAGAGTTAACTCTATATTTATTATAAATATAAGAAATGTTTAAATATTATAGCGTAAAAAAGCTTAAATAATGTTTAAAATTTATTTATATTTTTTGTTTTAATTTAGCATCTAAAATTACTTTTTTGTCTTAAAAAATAAAAAATATAATTGCTAGATAAAAAGTAGAGTAAGTTAGTTGAGATTCTTAAAGTAATTAAGCCTGAATTTTAAAATAAAGTTTTCTGAAAGCAGTTAAATAAAATAAATTAATTAATTAAATTAGCGTGGTACTACCATTGTTTGGTTCACCACGAAAAAATAAAGAAACCAATTTTAGTTATAAATAATAGGCTAGAAATGTTTCTAGCTTCATCTGGTCTCTATGTTTTTTATCTTCTTCTTTTTTATAATCAAAATTTATTGGCTTCACTCTTCAAATTATTGTAATTCTTCCAAAGGCTGTAGTTAGAAGGGGTTAGATAACATTCCAATATTATGTCAAATGACTCAATTAGGTTAATTCTTCTAAATAATAATTATTTTAATCTCGGTCATATCTTTGTTGTTTTCTATTTCCTGATCAGAATAGCGACATGTAGAATCAGGATAATTCTGAGATCTGGATTTCGGTTCCCTCTCGTTGACCTCTCGAATCGATAGAGAGAACCCTCAAAAAAGTAAGACTTATCACACAAAGCCCATCCTTAATTTTTTGTGGTGGCGTCTATTGCAAGATTACTTGCAATGCAGGCATGACTGTACCGGATTACCTATTTGGTCGACTAGAAACCAGAATCCATTTTAAAATGAATATTTAATAAGTATATGGAATTTATTTAATCAAAATTAATTTAAAATTTAATATAATTTATTCAAGATTTTTAGAAAATTAAGGTTTGCTTTCTAAATAATAAAAATAAAAATATAAAACTTAAAAAAATACCAGAAAATTATTGTCAAGGAATATAAAATTATTTTGATGCAAAATTAAAAATTATTTAAACAATTGATAAATGATAAAAAGTTTTTCTTGCACTGTAAAAATTTTCTGCTATTTTAAATGTTTTATTATACTTATGTCTAAATTATCCTATAAAGTCGTCAAATAAGTATTACTATCTAAGATAAAATTAATTATAGTTTTTTATTATAGGAAATCTCAATTCATCCCAGATGACAGTAATTCTTGCTCCCTATTATTTAATAAAAATGTTTAGGATTTCCAATTTTAGTAAGATTGGAAACTTGAATTTGCACAAGTTTGACTACCATTGGTTTCAACCTTGGACTTGTTGAATTTTTTTAAATTTTATATATTACACCGTTCAAACTAAAATAAATTCTAATTAATCTGGATGCTTAACGTTTCTTTTTATTTTTTATTTTAATCTTGAATGCAATAGCTACGTTGCTTCTATTAGAGTTTCCAATAAATATTATATTCTTGATGTGCAGGTAGTTTGCTCCTTGTCTTTATCCACTTCTCTTTCTAAGATTGTTCTTTATGTTCTACATTCCCTAATACTGGACTGCAAAGATATTTATTATTAAAGCGTAGATATAGGCATGAAAATTGACGCCTTTTTCTTTTTCATCTACTTTTATATGAAAAAGTATTTTTTAATTTAAAGACTTAATAAGCTCATTGAAAGATGTTGAAGAAGGAACTTACTCGTAATAAATTATACCAACTGAAAGGATTTGGGAATGAAACAAACTTAGAACAAATATAAATTCTAATCTTCAACTAAGTAATGGTCCCATTCAGCTTCTGGATAGGTCGACACCGTCCGGAAGGCACGTTTGAAAGAGAAATTTCGCCTTCCATTTCAGATGAAATTACATCTAGCAGAATCTATCATCTTATATTAGCACTATAAAGAGTTTGAGGAGAGCTGGAGAAAGAGTTGATATGCGCGCTGGGCCAATGTCTCAGTACACCCTCAGGAATTAAAGGATGCAGATCAGAAGATTGAAAATAGAATATCCAGGTCTTAGCACAAGGGAGATCTTCAGCAAAAGCCAGCATGAATGATTATTTGTTAATCATTATGATTTTTCTGCTCCTCACCACATTCTCTTCACCAACCAATCTGATAATCTCCCAAATTAGAACTGAGGTTAGGGGATAACACTTTCGTTCATATGTAAAGATTCGATAAATCGAGAGAATTTTTATTTTTATTGAACTAACAGAAAGGAATCTGATGGCTCTCTATGACAGAATCCATTACAGGTCTCTTATGGCTATTTCTTCATTTAAAATAAATTATATTTTGCTTAAAGTTAATTGTTTGATGTTTTTGAAAAATTTTATTTTCACTTCTACTACCAAGAAAAAAAATCAAATTAAAATTATACTTATAGAAATATAATCGAAAAATTATACATCGCTCTAAAAAATTCACAGAAGGAAAAAATTCAAATATAAGAATAAAATTAGGCTTTTTATTATAAAATTTATTAAAATTTGTAAAAAATTTATATTTAGCTATTAAAATATATAATTAGCCATATTTAATTAAATTTCCTTTTAAAAAAAATTAAAATCCAATAATATTAATAATATATATTAAAGTGCCGTTACTTTGTTCGGTTTGTCACTAAATTAAAGTTTTCAGAAGTTTCAAATTCTCAATAAGTTTCATAATCGAATCCTTCTAGTTTTTCTGGATCATAAATTTTTATTATTTACTAGCTTTCTCCTCTTGTTAATTGGTTATAATAAAAACCAAATTATTATTTCTCAAATCGTCTCATTGCATCCGTTATCTTTGGTGCTTCCACGTATGGTTAAAATATTTTTTTCTGATAAAGCCTTCCTACTGGCGTACTATAAATCTTAAATAGACTGTAGATACTTTTTTTAATTCTGTCTTATTTCTACAAATTTTATAGCAATTTTTATCATGTGTCCCTATTTTTTGCAACATCGGCATTTTTTTCTCTTTTAGTATACAAAGTCTAGGGACACGCTCTACTTCGCTCTTGATTCTGGGTTATTTAGTTAATTTATGTTTTTACGTTCCAGTTAATTAATTATCTAATCTAAAGTTTATCTTAAATTCCTTTCTAATGTGTTAAATTATTTTTCCATCTATTATTTCTGAGGCTATAAGTTATTTTCTTAATTTACGCACTATTAGTTGACTATTTTGTTAATAGTTAGCATCATATTTTAAGTTATTTATTTTATATCTTTGATTTCTTTTGTTAATTTCTAATTATCCAGTTGTAGTATATAGAAATCATTGTTTAAATCTTTTTGATTGTTAAAGTTTTCTCATACAATCCTTATTTTGAAAGCCATCTTTTTTATATATAATAACTAAGAATCTAAAAGTAAACAAGAGTAATATTTATATCCATTTAACTTATTAACTTTTTTAGTTTAATAATACTTATTAAAATAGCTTAGATATTTTTTATTTAACCTCTATGAAATGTTTCATGCATCAATATTCTATAGAAAAATAAATTAAAAATTACTTTTACATTAAAAAAATACTTTATTCAATGAATCAAAATACTTAGAAATCTAAAATTCATTAGAATAACGTTTAAAATGCTTGATATGATTATTTAAATTTTAGATGATTAAAATATTAAAGCTTCTTCTATAAAATATTTCTTCATAATAATTCAATTTTAATAATTTTCAAATATCTATTTTTTATTTTCTAAGTAAAGATATAACTATAAATTTCTTAATATGTTATATTCAAAAATTTAATTAAGTATATTAGTTATATTAATATATAATATTTACTAATCATGCTTAAACTTATATATATTAGGTTAATCTAAATTCTATAATAAAAACTACAAATGATTAAGTTATTTCACGATATAATATGTTTCTAATTTTCTTTTTCATCAATAAAAATAAAATGCAAATCCTTTATTATATTACTATCTTTATTTCAATGTGATTATTTTTTCAACTATTTCAAAAGCAAAAAAAGCAACCATAAATTAGAATAAGATTTACAGCTATACTAATAGTTTTACAACCATACTTTATCATAATATTATAACAGCAATGCTTTTTATATAGATAATATAGTTATTTTCATTTTTTTTGTAATTAAATATATTTTCAGCATTAACTAATTACTCTCTGAAAAAGCAGAAAACAAATAAGAAAAAAACTGAAAAAAGAGTGTTGGATCGAACTATTTGCTTCTTAAATGCGCCTAATTTGAGAAACTGAGATAAAAAGAAATTAGAAGACATTAATAAATTGATCATACTTTGGATTACACCTTAGTTAATTTAACAAAAGGAAGATATTGGACTCAAAGGGTTACTAGTTCTTTTCAAGAAACAGAGATATAATTTGATAAAATCGAAAAGCAATTTTTACTTTAATGATTAATGATTTTTTTCTTTAAATCATATCTCATAATTAGAAGTTCATTCCTTTAGCATATAGAAGCTATTTTCACTTTGTCTTTTTTTATCAAAATATCTTAAATTGTACATTTACATTTTTTTACTTTCTACTTAACGAATTTTATGCTCCTTATTGATTTGAAACTTTCAAAAATAAATGTAACGCTAATTTATTTACCTTCTATCGAGAATAATTTTTTATATATTTTCTTGAAAACCTAAATAATAAATATTCAGGAGTTGCTGTTAAAAGCTCTACAAAGATTAGATTTAAATATTTTATAATAAAATCTAAATAAAAGCATAAAGCTATTTAGATATATACCTTATTAGAAAAAGCTAGTCTAATTTTTTCTCAGTTGAAATTTACTCGTATATTAACAAAATAATACATTAGCAATATGAAATGAAATTTTAAATTATTGACTTCTTTACTTTGATAAAGAGAATTTCTTTATCTAATGCTTTTTTATAAATTTATTAAAGTACATATAATTTAAAATTATTGCTTATAGTATTTTAGTTTATGTGATAGCTTTTCCATTTTTGTTTTAATATATTAAAGATATAATTATATAATTTTCAATTATTATCTAAAATTAATTTTATTTAATACATTTTTGCTATATTTCATATAGATAATTAATACTGTTTTAAATCTCCCAACTCACTAACTCTGATTTATTAACCTTTTGCAGTAATTTTATTCTCTTACATTACTATTAAAGTGTTCAAGATATTATTCAGTTCTTCTATTTATTTATCACTTTTTCTAGAATCTAAATTCTTCTTTGAAGTAACTTTTAATTAAAACATTTAATCCTTTAATCAATCTGCTAAAGTTGTCTCTAATAGGGAAATTATGATTTATATAGTTCTAATTATAGATTATGAGTTTAATATATCATAATTTCTTCATCTTGGAATTCTTAATAGCTTCTTGTAAAGCTTCAAAGTTCTATATATATAAGAAATATCCAAAATTACAGCAAATACATATCTCAGAGTGCTTTATGTGGTAATATCTTTATTTAAATTATACTTTAATATAAGAAAAAGTTATGAGTTTATTTGATTTTTTGAAAAGGAATCTTATATCCTAATTACAGTCTCTTTAAATTTCTAAATTAATTTAATATAAAATTTTAAATATTTTTTTCGATATAATATTAAAAGGATAATCTATTTAAATTTACAAAATGAATTCCTTAAATGTTTAATTTTAGCTTTTCATTGCATGTCTTGCTTTTTTATCTATCTTACTCTTAAATTTTTTTCTATAATTCCTCGAAGAATTATTCACGAAATTAGCTTCGAATTCATATTCCGCCTTTTGGAAGTAAGAAAGAATGAAAGAGTTATTTAAATCTTTTTCAGAGATAAAAAAACTAAATAATCATATAACTTCTAAACTTATACTACTTAGCTAAGTGTTTAGGATTGATAACTTTTTATTTTTAGTTCTAAAATTCTGATATTCTTGCATATGAATCTAACTTTCGTTTATCCCCACATCCTTAATCCTTAATCAGTTAAATTCATTAAATATTCAATATATTATATGTATCTTACAGTTCAAAATTATAATATTAAGATTTTATAACTCCTAGAAAGATCAAGCTACTGCTAAGTAATACTTATTAGGTTTCCACAAGAGATTGTATTAGAAATTGCTTCAGTTAAAAATAACTAGCTCAATATTTCATTGTTCGAAGACCAGCTACCAAAGCCAGGTATTTTAGCATTTGCTTCATTTTAAGTACAAGTTTCTATTTAAATTCTTAACTACATAATTTATTTAATACTTTTCATTAAGCTTGATTTTTATTTTTAACGTAATCTAATTCTAAAAGTAGATATTAACATTTTCTATTTTGCTTGCATTTTCTTTAAAATCTTTCGTTTAACTAAAGTAATCTAAATTTAATTTTCTAATTCTTTAATTTTCTCATTAGTCATTTAATCTTTTTAAATTTAATCTAAAATCGTTTTAGCCTAACATTATTAATCCTTGCATCAAAGTTTAGTTTTTATCCAAAGCAATTCTTCGTTAGATCCTCATTATCTTGGAACTATCTTTTTTCCTCTTGCTTTTGATTTGTTATAAAATTATTCAAATTTAATTTATGAAATTATTGCAGGAGATTCGAAAAATTTAGCTTTGAAGATTTACTTAATATAATTTATCGTTCTACTACACTTTTATTTTCTTAATTGAAGCATATAAGATCTGAAATTTATCTTACATTTTTTTTGCAATTAAGCATGATTTTCCTAATAATATTTTTATTTATAATGAATAAACATTTTTTAATTTCAGATTTCATTTTAATTCTGAATTGATAGACTCTAAAAGCTTAATTCTTTTTACTATAATTGTACTTATAATATCTAACAATAGTCAGAGTTAATTTAATACTTCTTCTCATATTTTTAACTTAAAATAGAACTAAATTTTATAAATCCTAGCATTAATTAGTAAGTATTTATTTAGAATTATTAATATCTTATATTAATATCTTTTTTTATAGTTCATTTGAATTTATAACTAGCTGCTCTTTAATTAATTTATTGCTATTGATAAATTTCAATTTAATCTCTATTTTTCTCGTCATTTTTCTCATCTTTAATTTAATTTTCTGATTTAATTATGAATTTTAGATTTTAGAGATTCTAAATCCAAAGTATCATATTTTCTGGTATTTTTTACCCCCACTAGAATTTACTACTTTTCGCTTATTTTGAAATTTTTAGGGTAATTTTTATTAATCACTTCTTTCTATTTTAACTGAGTTTCCTCATAAATTAGATTATTCTTATTTTGGAAACATTCTTCATTTAAAGAGGGATTCTAATAAAGCAACTGAATATTATAAATTTTATTCTTTCCAGAATTTATTTCAAATTTGTTCAAATTTTTAAATATCTCACGTTAGCATTTTTTGCTTAGTTAAATAGAAGAAATATAAAAGTCATTTTTTGTTTAATTTCCTTAATGTAGTTTTAAATAAAACTTCAAACGCTTCATAGTTATTATGTACTCAAAAGGTAGTCTATCCATTTCAAGTCAGAAAAAATAATAATAAGAGCAAAGGGAACTAATCAGAAAAATAAAAGAAATAATAGAAAATTAATGTAAAATGAAGCATTAAAATGATCATAAGGAGAAAGAAGACATTTGATGATATTAAAGGAAGATAAGATCCAATCATCAAATCCAAAAAGAATAACTAAGAAAAAACTATTATTTTTATTTAAAAAATCATGAAGAAGATGTAAGTAATTTATTAACTTCAAATATGAATGCAAAAATAACAAAGATAGAAACAAGAAAAAAGAAAACTAGCAGATAATGAAATTAATAAGATAGAAAAATTACTATGTGCTATCCTAAATAAATTTATAAGAAAAAGAAGATAAGTACAGATAGAAGAATGGGAGATTTCAAGAGGTGTATGTGAGGCAATGAGAGAAAACATAGAAATATTTAAATTAATTTTTTGTCTCGGAAGCAACACGGGAGTTATCAGGAAAGATGCTGAAAATCCTCCAAGAACACCAAATATTTAAATATCAATTTAATTTAAAGAAAATTAACTTAAATTGTTTCTAATTACTGGAAACTTTTTTCCAGATCAGCAATACAGAGAACTCTCTTAATGCAAATTATATGGATATCCTGTTGCTTAATCCAATAAGCTTTGGCCAGGGAGTTCCATAACTATGAGCCAACTTACTTCAAGTCTTTAGTAAAAGTTTGATAATCAAAAATATTTAGTTCTCCTTGCAGGGATTAACTCAAATTAGAGACCTTCTCAGGGGTTAGATAGGAGTTTGACCCTATTCATAAAGCTAGAAAGTTTGATCAGATGATTAACCTAAGCTCCCTCCATCTTTTTAATCTATAAGTCTAATTATCAATTTATCTATTTTCTAAATATAATTTGTAAATTCTTTCTTTTTTTCCTCATTTTTATTTTTTGTATATAATTTAATTTGAAAAAAAATGAAACTTGGGCTTTTTACTAAATAAATGTAGATTGGCAAAAATTAAGAAGAATCAGGAGGGAAAAAATAGAAATTAGTAAAGCCAAGAAAGGAAATGAGTTCTCCTTCAAAATAAGAAACTAAAATTTAATAAGATTTTTAAGAAATTATACAGCAAGAAGTATCAGAATTCAACATCTAGCAATAGATAAGCTATGAACCAGCTTATAAAAGTGGTGTTTTAACCTCTAAGAAGAGGTTAAAAAGCTTCAAAGGAGAAGGCCAAACTGACAGAATTAGTGACTGGAGGACTCTAAGATTCTATTGACCTAAGACTGAATAACCAGGAAAGATAAATCAGTGCCCTCTGAAACTACCAACGTGAACAGCTGAGCCAGACAAAATCTCAAGTCTAAAGGATATAGGACTTAAATTAACTGCTTGAAAATATTCTTCAAAGTTAAAGCCTTAACTCCCAACTTAAAAGCATGGAAATAGAAATAGAAAAAGAAAACAATGAATAATAATAGTGAAAAAGGAAAATAAGGAAAAGGAAACGTTGCTACTACTGTAGTAGCTAAT
The DNA here is from genome assembly GCA_946699065.1 of Loxodes magnus. Taxonomy (NCBI): domain Eukaryota; phylum Ciliophora; class Karyorelictea; order Loxodida; family Loxodidae; genus Loxodes; species Loxodes magnus. Next base: position 63,231 of record CAMPDV010001550.1, read on the forward strand.
AAAATTTATATAGAAAATCTGAAAATTCTTAAAATTAAAAAAAAATTATTGAATCTAGGTCTAAAGTGTCTTGAAGTCCATGTTAAATCTGTTCCAATAGCTTCGAGTTCTCCATCCGTAGTTTCTTAACCACTTCCTGAAGGTTTTGCACTACTTTAATAAGCTGCTACATACACTTCTGACCGGAAGGATTAAACTCTGAAACCTCTTAGGGCAGTACGACTTTCAAGACTTCTCTTGTGATGTTGATGTTTTGAGTCACTTTCTGGATTTTTATTTTCCTTGTATTTTTGCTACGTACCAGGCTCCTAAGAGCAGGAAAAAATTATTTTCTGAAGTCCGCCATTTTTTTTTCTCATTTTTATAATTAATTATTTTACTTATGCCAATTTTCTTTTTATTACAAGCAATTTAATCACTATAAATTTTATTTTTATTTCTTTTTTTGATTTTAATTATTTTTCTTGCTTATAACATTTTTAGTAATTCTAATTACTTATGCTTATTTTTATTTCATCTTATAGTTTATTTCTTAGTCATAGAATAAGTGTTTTTTTTAATTTTTAAATAAATTTAATTTTTTAATAAACTTAATATTTTAATTAAATATTTATCATATTTTAATTTTGTTAAAATATAATAATTAATGCTTAATTTTATTTTTTCAATTTTATTATTAAAATTTTATTTTTATATTTTTTTATTTTAAACAATTCCAAAACTCTTAAACATACATTAAACATACCTTAAACATATCTTAAAAATATCTTAAAACATACCTTAAACCATATCTTAAACATATCTTAAACATACCTTAAACATATCTTAAACATATCTTAAACATACCTTAAACATATCTTAAACATATCTTAAACATACCTTAAACATATCCTAAACACTTAATCTTGCAAAAAATCAACTTAAAACGTAAATATTTGTAGATTAAATTACTTTGTATCTTCTTAAAGTTTTATTCTTCTATAACTTAAATTTAAATTTATTTTAGTTTAAATTTTTATTTTTAGTTTTCTGTCTTTTTAAGATAAAAAAAGTTGAGAATAAAGAAATAATTAGCAAAATCTGGTTTATTAAAGATAAGATAATTAGAATAAATATAATTATTTTAGATAAAAAGTTTAATTCTAATTATGCAAGTATAAGGGATCTTATTTCAGTTTTTCTAAATATTATCCTTCATAAAGGCATCTAATACTTTTTAGTATAAATATCAAAATAATTTAGAGTTAATTTAAGACCGAAAATAGAAAAAAGGTCAGTATTTAGTAGTAATAGAAACAACTATCTTGTACCAAAATTCCATAATTTAAGATACAAATTCGTAATTAAATCTGAGCATTAACTTACAAAATAAAAAAAACTAATCATGTAAAAAATACCAATACATAGCAAAGAACTTGCGGGAAGAACTCGAAATAATTATAATTCAGATGGTAACTTTCAAAGATAAATATCTAATCCTATTTAGCTTGAGCGAAGCTTACTTAAAAGCAAGTATATATAAAGTAAACAATTTCAATAAATCAAGCTTTGTGCTAATAGCTAAGAAAGAGGAACGCGATACTTTAAAAACTAATCTGATGGTGAAATAAACAACAGAAAATAAAACGTTAAACTAATCCAAATTCAACTATCTAACTATATAAACCAGCTAAATAAGAACGTATAAAGTTATTTTTAAATAGTGGATTTCGTCTTTGCTAAAGGTTAATATAGCTATCAGCCTTTTTTAACTTAAAATATCTTAAAAAGCAAGTATTGAAAATTTAATTTTTGATAAAACTCCCAAGAATCTTTTTATCTTTCTTTTCTAATTTCAATTACTTTACCTCAATTCAATTTTTTAAAATTTACTCTTTATTTTTAAGTAAGAATCTTGTTATCTTTTAATAATACATCTATAGAGCTAACTAAATATAGAATCATCTATTTTGTAATTCTATTATTCACTTATTTGAGTTTAATTTAAATTTAGACTATTTAATTATTATTAACTAAGGAATATTTTCCTTAGTTCTTAAATATAAGATTATTTTTAGTTATCCTTAGTAATAGATGCTTCTCTATGCTTTACTACTCTCATTAACATTTAAAATATCTATTTGGTTCACATACTCTTATTGTCTTATCTATTCTTAGGTTTTTAGCATAATAAGAATTTTTTCCAATATCTAATCAGAATAAATAGTAGATAGAAGAATTATCATTCAGCAAACTTGTGGTATTTTTAGATTATAAGAGAGATGAGATCTTAAGCAAAGAACGATATTAAAAAATCTTAAAATAGAACTATATTGCAAGTTAGCTTTAAATTTAATAGACTAAAGCTAAATTTAACTAGAAGTGTAAATATAAATCATTTTATGCTATTAATATAAAATTATTGATTTAATGCTATGCTTATCTAGAAATAGAGAATTAATAGATAAAAGTGTAATAGTGTGGCTAGATAAACAAACAAGATTGCAAGTTTACAAAATAATAAAATTTAGCTATACTAAATGCTAACTGAGAACTTAATATCAAATATGGAAAATTACTTTTTCATTAAAATTCAAAATTTAGACGATTAATAAACAAGTAAATAATGACTAAATTTATAAAATTTTGAACTGTTAAAAGCATTTAGACATAAGTATAAGTGTAAAATTTAATTAATTATATACTAAGAAATATTTGAGTTATTATATCATTTCCAAACTATAATGTTTTGCTTTTATTATATACCTAATAATATAGTAGATAATCAAATAAAATAAAAATTATAAAAAACGGTGTATTCTTTAAATTTTAAAAGGAAATAATGAATCAATAATAATTATAAATATATATAAACTTTTTAGAGTTATAAAGAAGAAGGTTATAACCTTTTAAGATTTAGAATAAATGAAAAGTATTAACTAAAAATTTTTATTGATAACGAGCAAAAAAATTCAAAATATTTATTCTTAGATTCTTACATTTTAAGTTAAGTTCAACAAAAATTTATAAAGCATAATAAAGAATTTTAAAAATCTACATTTACTCTTTAAAGAAATTTCCGAATTGTTCCGAAATAATATCTTACAATGTTTTACCAAAAAATTAAATAACTTAAAATTAGAGCTCAGGCTACATTATGACGAAAATTTGCCAAATGCTCCAAAAATGAATTATAACTTAAAGACTTTAATTAATTGTAATTTGAATAAAGGACAACTTTAAGATACTTCAAAATAATAATAATACTAATTTTGAGTTTTCCGTTTTAGGGATTTCCAACCCCGTCAGGAGGACAGCAGTTCATGCTCCCTACTGCTAAATATAAATTTTTGGGACGTCCAATTTTAGCGAGATTGGGAACTCGGGTTTCTCCAGGTTTTCCTTCCTTTTACTTGATATGGCTCAATCTTGATCTTGTATATTAAACCATCCGGGCTGCAATACATTCTTTTCATTCTTGCTTCTTCTTTTTTCTTCTTTTGTTGTTCTTTTATCCAATAGTTTCTTTATTTCTATTAGAATTTCTAACACTTCCGATAAAAATATCATACGCTTCCATAGCAGAAACAAAACTCTTTTATTTATAAACTTTACATTAATATATAAAAAAATTACATAAAGCATTTAATATAATTAACTAGCATATAAAATTAAATTCGATAAGTTAGATAATAATCTTACCAATAAGAACTAAGAAACTAATAATAAAATAAGGATAATTATTAGATTTTTTTATTCGATCTCTTATTTTTTTAATTTATGCTTATTAAAGTAATTTGGATATTTAAATGAAACTTTATAAAATAACCTAATAATAAATTATTTAATTATAGTAAAAATAAACCAAATGATTTCTTTTTGTACCGCTAATGGCAAAATAATGTAATACATTAAAATATTTTATTATGTATTTTAATATATATTAGAGTAAACATTCAAAATCCATTATATTTTTACTACTATTTTAGAATTTTAGAATTTTGAATAATCTTTGCTTGTTCGAAAACCGATATTTATTTTACCATCTTTTTAAGACTTAATTAACCTATTCAGACGACAATAAAATAGAAAATACTAATTTTACTTATATAAATATCTTTACTATACTAATAGTTATATAACTATGATCTATCAATTTTATTTAGCAGTGAATACTTTTCTATCACTATATAGCTACTATATCTTATAAAAAAGTAAAAAAATTTAGATTAATTAATGTAATAAAATAGGCAAGAAACTTAAGAAATAAGTTTATTAAGTAAATTAAATAAAATCAGTTTAACTATTAATAACTAGGTAT